>PVIU01017233.1:0-25976 GCA_004026605.1 Ondatra zibethicus
ACACACATACACACACACATACACACACACACACACACACACAAGCAAGTGGAAAGCTCTACCAGTAAGTCTTAGCAGACAGAGCTGCTCATGGACCCAAAAAGAGTCAGATGACTACAACACTCACCCAATGTTAACTGGTTCACACATAATTGAAGGCATAAACAACACAATTTCCCTTTACCTGACAACATGGGTATCAAAAATTTGGAAAACAAAGTCTGTATTGGCTAGCTTTATGTCAGACTGGCACATGTTAGAGTCATGCAGGAAGAGGAACCTCAACTGAGAAAATTCCTTTACCAGGTTGGCTAGTGGGCAAGACTGCGGGCATTTTCTTGATTGAAGATTGATGGGGAGGGCCCAGCTCACTTGGGCAGTGCCACCCCTGGACAGGTAGTCCAGGTGTGTAAAAAAGCAGACTGAGCAAGCCAGGAGGAGCAAGGCAGTAAGTGCTGCAGAATATTTGTTTAACTATGCAAAGTTGTGCTGCATTTGTTTAACTATGTGAAGATACGTTGCATTTGTTTAATTATGTAAAGATGTACTGCTATTTTACCTTGCCTGCCTAAGGTACCTGATTGGTCTAATAAGAAGCCAAACATCCAATGGCAAGGGAAGAGGTATAGGCAGGACTTCTGGGCTGGGAGAGAAAGGAGGAGGAGGAATTTAGACTTGAAGGAAGAAAGAAAAAGAGATACCAGGGAGACAGCAGGGCCAGACAGACACAGAGGAAGTAGGAAAGTAGGGCATACAGAGTGAAAGGAAGGAAAAAGCCCCGAAGCAAAAAGTAGATGGATAGAAAAAGGTTAAATTAAGTTAGAAGAGTTAGTGAGATAAGCCTAAGCTAAGGCCAAGCATTCATAACTAATAATAAGTCTCCACATCTTTATCTGGGAGCTGGTTGGTGGTCCAAAGAAAATTCCAATTACAAGTAAGCAGCACTCCTCCATGGCCCCTGCTTTAGTTCCTGCCTTGGGCTCCTGCCATGATTTCCCTGGATGGTGGACTACAAGTTGTAAAACTGAAATAAACCCATTCCTCTCCAAGTCGCTTCTGGTCGTGGTGTTTTATCACAGCAGTAGAAAGCCTAACTAATCAAGACCCACTTTCTTACAAATGGCTACAGTGTTGGCTTGGTTCAGCTGGACAGCTGTAATCCCTGTGTTCCAGGATGCAGGGCACCTGGGTCTAAGGACCCAGCTTCATTTCATCAGAGCACCTTGCTCACGGCTCTACAGGACTAATCAGCATTGGTTCTAGCACAGTGATGAACTGATTATCACCAATTACCACTATGCTAATTACTTTATTATTATGTCAGCTACCACTGAGACAGTCCATTACATTAGACAGTTCTAACTAGCCAACCACTGTGAATTCCAAGCTGTACCAGTTTATACCAGTTCACCCCGTGTTTGTCTGTACAGTTTTGTTTCTCAGCATGAGTCAGTAGGAAAAGCCTAGCATGTGTAGGAAAGGGAACACTGCATCCTTACACTGTCACCAGTGAACACATACTGATGAGCACTGACCTTCCAGGCCTCAGCACTGGCAGCTACAGAACAGGGATAAATCTTACTCCTGTGTTCTTCTCTGAGCTAAGATTCAAGGACTCTTTCAAACTGCTCACAGAAGATGAATATCCCCTAGAGACCTTGCTGCCCTGGCCTGCACAAGATTTAACTCCCCAGGGAATCCTCTCCCCTGTTCACACCGGAAGTCACTGTAAGAACTTCACCTTGATTCTCGTTGCCAGCGGATCGGTGCAGTCATCAAAGCGGATGCAGTAGCCCACCTCGTGGCCCAGCACTGCGCCCCTTTCGTCAGCTACTCTCCCTGCAACCTTTGAGAACAAAGATCATGCTGAAAATAGAGACACAGTGATTACTGCACGGAGCACACGCTACAGGGAACGTAAAGGTCATATCACACAGCATGTGAACAATGAGGAGAAAGGAACAGGTCATTAGAGAGGGGTGAACACTGACTGATCAGCTGATAGAATTCTCAGTCTGTCATGGCCTTGAGACAACTTCAGACAGTACATAAGGGCTGGGCATGGTGGCACAGCCTTTAAACCCAGCACTGGGAAGTGGAGGCAGATCTCTGTGAATTTGAACCCAGCCTGATCTACACAGCAGTCCTAGGCCAGTCAGAGGTACACAGTGAGACCCTGTTTCAAAAGCAAAACAAAGCAGAGAGCATACAAAATAAAAGAAAAATCACACAATGATTTTAAGATCAGTATTGAGGAAACTGGGCTGTGGGTGTGGTACACCTATCAGTGTGCAAAGCCCCTGGGTTAAATGACCAGCACCAGAGGACAAAAGGAAAAGAAAAAAAGAAAGCCAAAGAAATTACATGTAAAACCCGAAAGATCTACACCACAGATTCAAAACTACAGAGCTATCTGGCAGTGGCACACCTGCATAAGGCCTGAGGTCTTGGGGGATGAGGGGGAGCAGGGGAGCAGGATGACTAAACACAGGAGTGGGCCAAGTTCATCTTCTCTTTGGAGGCAAGTGTGTTCCAAAGGTCAGATGCCTAACACAATTTTCAACCTTACTCCAACTACCAACACTCCTGAAAGTCAATGAAGAGCACACTTTTGAAACAGATAGGCTAGTGTCTGCAAAGACTAATGAAGGATCCACATGACCAGTACAGAAAATGAGAAAACAAAACGCTGCAGTATAAGGACTACCCTGGATATACCACAAATTAAAGGGCAGTATAGGAAGGACTATGGCATACGCCGATAACCTCAGTCCTTGGGAAGCAGAGGCAGGAGAATAAAAATTTCAATCACCCTGGCATACACAGCACGACTCTCTCAAAAGCAGGGAGGGGATGCTGAGGAGATAACCTGGGGCTTTCTTTGCAAGCATAGGGACGGGACCTGAGTTTACCCCAACACCCACACATAGAGCCTGGAGTGGAGTATTCTAACCCCAGCATGGGAGGCGGGGTGGACTCCTAAGGCTCAGTGGCCAGCAAGCTAGCCTCTCACTGAGCTCCAGGCCAAGGACAGACCCTGTCTCCAAAAGACAAGGTGGAACATGAGGAATGACACCTGTCTAGCCTCTACACCCACATATGCACACACACGGGTCTGTGCACAAATGAACATACACACACACACACACACACACACACACACACACACACGAATGTAAAGAAATAAAAAAAAATTCATCTAGCCAGATCCCTAACTGTCTCAAAAAGACCATTCGAAGTTTACTAATAGGAAATATCTGAAATGAAAGCCAGGCAGTGGCTCACGCCTATAATCCTAGCTATTTGGAGATGAGAAGACTCAAGTGCAAGCCCAGCAGGGACAACTTCAGAAGTCTCTCCCACCATCTCAAAAACACAAACCGGCATAAAGAGGCAAACTAGTTGTTTTTTCAAAGAGAGTTTCACATTTGCTATTTAACACGTGACTGAAAAGAACAAAGCTAAGCCATGAGGTTCCATGGCCTCGCCCACCCAACCAGAGAAAGCAGCTGTGTGTCACCCTCCTTCCAGGCCAGGCAGCTCCAGACCCCATAATCGCTAGTCTGAGTTTGAAATGCAGTTGCTCCAGGAAGGGTCCTGAGGCAGCCCAGACTCAGGACCACAGAGATTCCCTACACTCAGCCATCCCTGCCATCAATGTGCAAAAGAAACCGACAAGCAGATGGAGATCAGAAGTAGCCTCGCCCAGTGACTTGAAATTACAGACCTGACAAGACCCACTCCACATCAATCATCAAGCAGGCGGTCCACATCATGCAGTCTTTTAAAACATCTTATGAAACCAGTGGTGCACCCTGCTTGGCTCTGCCTCTGGACGGTGTGTTTCCCAGGAGGCTTAGTTATCATGGTTGTTCTGAGCTAATCATCCACATCTCAGAAAAAGGCACAGACAAGCTGTGTAGAGATGCTGGGAACCTTCAGGGAAGACAGGCTAGAAAGAATAAGCACAAATAAGCCAACTTCTTCAGAAAACAGTCATTTTGTGGGTGTAAAAGTAAAATTCAACGCTTCTGTTCTTACTATTTCACTATTTGCATAAACATGCATTTTAAAAGTGTGCGTGCATGCATGTGTACATGTGTGTTTGGGCTGGAGAGATGGCTCGGTGGTTAAGAGCATGTACTATTCTTGCAGAGACCCAAGTTCAGTTCCAAGCACCAATGTTCAGTGACTTACAACTGCCTCTAATTCTAGCTCCAAGGGGACAAAAGTCTCTGACCTCCTTGGGCACCAACAGCCACACATGCATGCATAAATATACACAATAAAAAATAATAAATTTTTTCTTAATGTTTTAACTAAGTGTAATGACATACATCTATAATACCAACTCCCAGGAGGCTGAAGCAGGAGATTTGCCAGTTCCAGTCAGGCTAGTCTATGGGCACAAGTCCTCACCTTCAAATAAATCCACAGATACATTAGCTATGTACATAAGATTTACCATTTATAATCACGCAGGATTGTAGTCTGTTGGCTTCATTTATTTGTTTCTTATTATCTACTACCTGTTGTGGGTATGTGTAGATGTGTAGGTGCCTGTGCCACAGTGTGCCTAGGGCGGTCAGAGGACAACTTGTGGGGGACAGTTCTCACCTTCCACCACATGGCAATCAAACCCAGATCATCAGGCTTTGCAGCAAGCGCCAAACTGCTGAGCCATCTTGCCAACCTTCTACTGGCTTTTTAATAGATTTTCACCTCTACTGTTTACATTGTGTTCTCCATAACTCCATCATATTCAACAGATCCCAATCACTTAACAACTGCTACATGACAAGTTAGACCTGCGTTCTCATGAAGCACAGTAGCTTAAATACAGCAGGACATTCCAACATGTCTGCAAACACACATGTTCCACGGCTTCCCTCTTAGGCAGAAGAAGGTGTGGTCTGGAGGGTAAATTTGGACTTGTGAGACCAGTGGCCCTGCTTACCAAGTGCCTCTCACAGAGATCCAGCACAACAGTCTGTGCACACAGCACATTTCTGAGAAGTGCCATCCTAAACACAGTGGCCCATCGTCACTCACGGTTAATTTAAGCGTTCTTTGTTCTGTCAAGAGAAAGCTTGCAGTTGCTCGGGATGTTATCTGTAGCTACAAACGTGCAGCTAAAATGCAAACTGATTAAGAGCTAGAATTTCAAACCACACACAGGGCAAACTGCTCCAATTTTTAGCTGAGTCATCTTTTGGTGACATAAAAAGTTAACTTACCGCAGATTCCAGACAACACATTCTCTCTCTTAAATCCTCTCTTATCCTCTCTCTCTCCATTCTCATTCTCTCCCTGCCGTGTAATCCCGGTACTCCGAAAGTAGAAGTAAGAAGAATAAGAGCACTGAGGCCAGCCTGAGTTACATAAAGACCCTGTCTCAAAAGATAACAACAAAGTTTGAGGCCAGCCTGGTATACAGAGTGAGTTCTAGGACAGTCAGGGCTACATAGAGAAATCCTTTCTACAAATACACACATACACTAAACATATGCACACACATTCACTCACACACACAAACATACACAGGCACACACATGTGCACGCACACACACACTAGATGTGCACACAGTGAATATGCCAGAGAAGAAAGACTCAGATGCTGTTTTTTCTCCACAGGAAATAACAGAAAATCACTGGTGTGCAAAGGCCATCAGTGGAAGGCAGCCAAAACTCAGGGAGGAAAGTTTATACAAATGTGTCTGTCAGGCAGATTTAACTGATAAAAACATGCTATTTCTCTGGATGTTTTTCATGTTTATGGCATTACCTGTTTTTAGTATTTGTAACATATTGCATAATCCCTCATTCTAAATATTCACTGTTGTACTGAAAAGACTCAAGATACAGGTACAGATGAAAAGGAATCATAATGGGATAAGCATGACTGAAAACAGCAACAGGCTGGGGGTGGGAGCCGGGTGCAATACAGCACTGGCCTGCAGCACCAAGCTCTGTGTTCAACCAACAGCACTGAGACACAAAACTACCAGCTCTGTGCGGGGTTATAGGAAGTCCTAAAGAAGAGCACATAGCTCTGGGGACACTGATTAACACTCAAAACAGACCAAAGAGACAGATACATTTGCACCGTGTGCTTAGAAAAGAGACCAAACTATTAGAACACAACAGTATACTGTAATAGAACACTGAGAGCTGAGCAAGGAGAATAAGCCTTTTTCCACACCTGGAGGAAAACAACCCACACTATTCTGAAAAGGAACCCATTCAAGGAGACAAAGTAGCCAGGCAGGTGAGGGGCACCTACTGGACCTCGGCACCAAAAAACAGAGGAACAAAGTCTGCAGTTTCCAGGAAACAAAAGTGTGAATCAAGAATTTCACACTGGGCATGTAGCTCAGTGGTCGAGCGCTTGCCTAGCAGGTCCTGGGCTCTGTCTCCAGCACAGAAACAAGGTGGGGGGAGGGATAAAGAAAAGTATATTAAGACCACATTCAAATATTCTCAAACATGTTTTTTAGAATATTGCTAAATGTGGGACTGGAAAGATGGCTCAGTGGTCAAGAGCACTAGCTGTTCAACCAGAGGGCCTGGGTTCAATTCCCAGCACTCCCATGGTGGTTCACATGTGTAAGTCTATTCCCAGTGGATCTGCTGCCCTCTTCCGGTCTCTGGGAGCACTGCATGAATATGGCACACTGACATATGTGACACACCCATACACATAAGATAATAAAGTAGTTTTTAAAATGTAAATCTTAAAATGAAAATCACAGTGCTGCATCAATGAAGGAAGAGAGAGAGCCCATCTCCTCCTCCCTCATAACATACATTTAAAAAGTAGGCCAGGTACAGCATCTCACATTTATTTTGTTAATGGTCAGTTTTTTGTTTTTTGACACAAGGTATCACTCACTATGTATATAGACAGACAGACAGACAGGCACACTGACCGACCGACCAGAGTGGTCTATATTGCTATAGACCCTAAAATCATAGAGATCCACCTGCCTCTGCCTCCTGAGTGCTGGGGTTAAAGGTGTGCGCTACCACTCCTAGTGTTCAAGATATTTAGACAGAAGGATTGCTTAAAGTTCTAGGCTAGCATCAGCTTCATGAGACCCTGCCTCAAAAAGAAAATAAGAGAAAAGGGAAAAATTACTGTGAAAACATTAAGCGAGGTGGTTTTTTTGTAATTTTTTTGTTTTCAAGCTTTAGCAAATTATTTTGCAGTGAGAAAATGTTAATCTATAGTTCAAAGCTGCCCCATTTTACTATTTCAGTTTCCTCTTTTGTTATATTTAATACACATAAAGCCCACACTTATAAAAGTGTTCCTATCCAGCTTGCAGCCACTTACCCAACCAGTCCTCCCTCCTTATCCTGGAGAGAACCACGGAGTGGCACTCGCCAGTTTTCATAGTGCTTCTCCTGCTGAATTGGGCTTTAAACAAATATATTTATTTTTATATCTAAACTCTTTATTACTAATTGGTTCATAACATACAGGTATCAATTCTGTAAATTTTCCAATCAAAGCTCTCTTTAAGCCAAATTCTTTTTTTTTTAAAGATTTATTTATTTATTTATACAGTATCCTGTCTGTAGGCCAGAAGAGGGCACCATATCTCATTATAGGTGGTTATGAGTCACCATGTGGTTGCTGGGAATGGAACTCAGGACCTCTGGAAGAGCAGTCAGGGTTCTTAACCGCTGAGCCATCTCTCTAGCCCTAAGCTAAATTCTTAAGGAGTAACTTCTACTCATTTGTATTTTTTTCAGGAAGTAAGAAAGGAAGTGATGGGGAAACAGAAGGGGCAGGCACAGTCATAATACAAAGAGAAACTCACTGTCACAGCGGCCACTCTTCGAGGCTGGGTCACTCCAACCACTCGTCCTTCGGCTGTCCAGCCAGCTTCTGCCAGGTACTGCAAAGAGAACCATGGATGGGTTAGCATCTCCCAGACAACCCTTCCTCCAGGTGAGAAATGCCACATTGCAGGGTGACAGATGACAGAGTTCAGGCTTGTTAATGTTAGGAAGTCCCATTCACACCGAAGATGATAGAAGAACCAAGAGACAGATTCAGCATGAAGACTCCCCGTCCTACAGCGTCTATGTGTTCTGGCTGCACCAGGCAAAAGAAACTATTAGTCATGAGAATAGCACTCAATCTACAGAACAGAGAATTCTAAAGTACACAGAGACAGCTAAACATGAAGTACCAACCATACAGCACATCTTAGTGAAGCTAAATAAGAACAATTGTTCACAGCTATACATAAAATATGCCATTAGAATATATTAGATACAATTTGATTAAATATGTTTTCTGTGTCTATATCTGATTTTAATCAATTAAAACTCAACATTTACAACTGGTTATCCAACTTAATTTTCTTTTTATAAAACAGTGGATACATTACTTCTATAACAGAAAAGATTAAAACTGGAATTTCATAAATTCATTGATCTAAAGAAAAAAATAAAGGTAATAGCTAGGTGTGGTGGTACACACTTTTAATCCCAGCACTCAGGAAGCAAAGGCAGGCAAATCTGTGAGTTCAAGGCCAGCCTGGTCTATAGAGCAAGTTCTAGGACAGCCAGGGCGACACAAAGAAACCCTATTTCAAAAAAGAAATGAAAAACAAAAAGTTTAAAAGAAAGGTAATATAGAAATTAAAGAGACTGGGCTGTCTGTAGGGGTTAAGTAGCAAAGAGACGGGGAAAGGAGCAGTTCACAGGGGGAGACAGGGATAAGAGCTCTGGATGGGTCATCTCTGACACAGAACCCACTGTGTTCCATGTGCTCTTCAAAAAACCAACAGCTAAAACCAGTCAAGACCTGGAGGAAAACAGAAAGAAAAACAAACACTAACAGATGACTCTATGCACAAATGATAACACAAACCCAGAAACACAGGTGGAGAGTGGTACCCTCACTGACCAAGCTGAGTGATGGAGAATGGTACCCTCGCTGACCAGGTCGAGTGACGATAAAGAGTGGTACCCTCACTGAGCAGGCTGAGTGATGATGGAGATTGGTACCCTCAATGACTAAGCTGAATGATGACAGTGGTATCCTCACTGACCAGGCTGAGTGACACTAGAGAGTGGTATCCTCACTAATGCTAAAAAGCTGGACAGAAACATCCTCAGAAATGATTAATCCAGATGGAGATAGGAGATAGCAATTCCTTAACTATGTTATGTGTATACTAGAATCCAACAAACACATAAACAAGCCCATAGTGATTGATCTTGATTCAAGAGTGATAAATGGTCGGGCGGTGGTGGCACACGCCTTTAATCCCAGCACTCGGGAGGCAGAGGCAGGCGGATCTCTGTGAGTTTGAGGACAGCCTGGTCTACAAGAGCTAGTTCCAGGACTGCCTCCCAAGGAACACAGAGAAACCCTGTCTCGAAAAACCAAAAAAAAAAAAAAAAAAAAAAAAGAGAGAGACAGTGATAAATGCAGGGAGACAAGAGCTTGGTGGGGGGGGGCAGTTAATATCCAAAGTCATCCTGCTGAGAGGCAGTGACAACACCTCAGCAGCAGCAAGCACCCTTGCAGTGGGATCCTGACTTCTCTAATGAAAGGAAACAAAGTTCATACACAGACCATAGAAGATGAGCCGCATCTATGGATCTAGAAGGTTCGGTATTGGTCAAAAAAGGATGAAAACTTTTAGACAGAAGGTGGACGCAAAAGAAAGAGCTTCTCACAGCCAGATGTAGAACCATTTAAGCAGTGAAATAAACATGGTACTGGATTTCACACTGTAAAAACACAGCTATACATGAGCCATACGACTACATGTAAATAATCAAATATGTAAATAAGAGAGAGACAAACAGTGCTTCTCAAAGTAGATTCCCTCTAACAGAGGTATAGAGAAAGAGGGACATGTCATAGCTGCAGACAGGGTCTATAGGAGAGATTAAAATCAGGTCAAAGTTTAAAGAGAAGGAGCTTTGCACCCTGACATTCCTCCTCCCAAGATATTTATCAATTGAGAAGGCACAGAAAATAGTGTTAGAGGTGACATCTGGCACCTTAACCGAGAGCCCAAAGTCGGAATGGGCACTGACAAGACAGATCACGAAGCTTGGATACAATGCACACCACCGTTTTTGATGTATTCTTGCAAAAATTGCACAGGCTTCTTCTAACAGGAGAAAGAGACCAAGACTGAGAGCCATTCTAATACACAAATGAGGAATACTCTAGGAAAGTGTGACAGACACGAGAGATGAGGGAAGGGAGGACGTCCCACTGGCTGAGGAAACAGAAACAGAATGCGGGGTGGGACCCTGGAACTGAAAAAGAAACCTGTGACAGAGCTGCGGGGATGCCCGCTGCTAGCGCCTGCTGTCTGACTGTGCTGCAAGCAGCATGGGGAGCAGAAGGCACTATGCTAGTTTGATGACTTCACTCCTAATCTAAAGCTAGTTAAAAATCAAGTTTAAAAACGACAGTGAGGAACAAAGTGCTGTACAAAATGGTTTTCACTATCAAAACTGTAGTGTCTTACAGTAGTCACATAGCACAAAATACTGTCAACCACCCCAACCAACAAATACAGGCAGAATTACAAGGACACAGCTAAAGTTCCATGAATGCCTTATGTACATTCCCACATTTCTAACTCTGCAAGGAAGGCAGCAGCATCAACAGCATTCAGATGATGGAATAAAGAGGTCAAAAACTTGTCTGAGGACAGATAAAAACCCAAGAGCTGGAGTTCAAGGCCAGCAAACCAAAGCCTTGAACATGATCTGAAACTCTAAATCTGAAAACACACAGACACACAAGGTGTCTCTCAGCAGCCGTGCTATGTGAATGACACATGGTTTCCATGAAAATAACCTATTCATGAAGCTAGTCATCTCAATAAGCTATGCAATTTAGGTTTAGATTTCAAATGGAAGCAAGGTAAAAAGGCCAGCATGGTCTACATAGCAAGCTCCTGGATAGCAAGGCTACAGAGATCCTGTCTCAAAGAAGTAAAAATATATACATACTTATAGTGTTCACTTACGTGTTCTATAAAATATAATATGATAAACACATTAAAATAATGTAATTACTAATGAATGGTGTTAGAAGCTGGAATGGAGTTACCCTTGCCTGTGTGTGAGCAGCAAGCAGAGACTAAAGGGGCCACAGAAGGCTTCTGGAGTTCTGCTGTGTTGTCTTCAACTGAGTGCTAGTAACAAATGTCACCCCTCGTAAAAATGCTGCACACTATGCAATCAGGATATACACACTTTCCTGTGTGCATTTTATACTTCAGTACATGAGGAAGAAATGCCTGCAGGCTCTTGATCCTGGTCACTTAACTGTCATTCTTCACCTGTCAAGTCAAGCCCCTTTCTTACCTCACAGCACACTTCTCTACCCAGTGCCACAGCAGACATTTTTCCAGTAAGAGCAGTTCCTTCCACAGTGATAGGTGATAACAACCAACATTACTTACTGCTATAGCAGTATTCAACTGGGATTCACCAAGGACAGAACTACATATTGCACATCTTGAAATGAGTTCCTATGGTTCCTTTCAGAAAATGGCCACTCTTACGATTTTGGGAGTATAATAAATTGGAAACAAGTATTAACTTTATTATAAATTAAAAAATCATAAGTTCAGTTTAGCAAAATGATATCTGAGAAGAGTGTCTCCTGAGAGGAGACCATGAGTATGGTGGAATGTCAGGAAAGAACATCCCCAAGTTACAAAGTACTCCCAGCTAAAATCTTCACAGGAGGATAGTAATGCGTACTCACCTGCGGAATCTGAGTGCTCTTCCCACATCCTGTTTCTCCAACAATCACCACGGTCTGATAATTTTCTACCAAGTACAAAATGTGGTTCCTAAGCTGGGAGAGAGTAAGATGACATTGTAGGCAACCGCACTTCATCTCAGAAGACCCAAGCAAACAAACTTAAACCCTGTGGAATAAACTGTCCCAGAGGAAGGCAAACTTTAAGAACTGTTAAAATGTGGCTCCAGCTCAGAGGCCACTGGCATCAGCATGAGCCAAGGTGTGGGCAGAGCACTTGCAGTGTGTGCTAACACTCTCGACTCTCTGTCACCTGTACGAAGTAATACTGCAGGTATATTAATACATAAACACACACAAGGTAGTAAGAACCAAGCATGGTGGTACACACCTGTGACCTCAGAACTTACAAAGTAGAGACAGGAGGATTAGGAGTTCAAGATCATTTTCAGCTGCATCGCAAATTCAAGGCCAAGCTAGGCTATATGAGACCCTGGCTCAAAAACACAACAAAAAAAAGTATATAGACCACATTTGTTCCAGAAATTGTTTCTACTACAGTCAAAACTTGTAATGACCTAAATGTTCATCACGACAGGTATATGGTTAAATCAGTTACGAAAACACTCTAAATAAGGTTGTTTAGAAGAACAAATGTCTACAAGATACACTAAGAAAAGAAAGCAAGAAACAGACTAGTGTGAATGGTGTACATGTCTGTGCACAATGTATGCACATGTATGTGGGGGTGTGCACAACAGTTCACATGTGCAGAAGGACACTGGATGTCCTGTTCTAGCACTCTGTACCTTATTCCCTTGAGACAGGGTCTCTCACTGGTCTTAGAACAAGGCTGGCAACAAGCAAGGCCCCATCCTTCTGTCTCTACCATACACCCCCATGGCACTTTAGTGACCAGCACAGCCATGGCCATGCACAACTTGTTCTGTGGATGCTAGGATCCGAACTCAAGTCCTCATGCTTCCACAGCAAGAGCTTTTTCCCACTGAGCATCTCCTGTTACCCAAGTACTTATATTTTAAAGAAAGGAGGTAACAGTGCTGCATCCAAAGAGGGTAAAAGGGTGAGGAAAGGGATGTGAAGAACTTTGGGTTTTATACATCACTTATGCATTACCTAATTAAAAATTATACTTTATTTATTAGCATAGAAAAATAGCAAAACCAAAGTGCACAACAAAACATCCACAGGTAACTGAGCCTCCTATGACCACTCAGTGGGAGCAGGCTTACCCACTAAAAAGCCCCAGAAAATCCTAGTGTCCTGTGTGCTTAACTTGAGAAGACATTTCTGAACTCATGGTTGATTACAGAGGTTCCACTGTGCCTCATTTGGAGGGAAACCGGCCTGGGGCTCCCTCCGATCAGGGATCAGCTCATCTATTGCCACATGGCTGAGGTGTTTGGTGGGCAACACAAGGTGGGGTGCTGACAGGTTCCATCTAGCAAACAAGGTCCTGTTATTAGGGGCTTCTAAATTTGTTAACCTGGATGTAGATATGAGTCCTCAGGCCCTAGTGGGAAAGTCTTCTGGGAGAATTTGTTAAAATTGAAGATTACCAGTTCTACCGTGCACATTTCTAAACAGTGGAGCCAGGGAGAACCCAAGAACCTGCATTTATACACAAGCCTACACACAAATAAATAAAGAAAATACAATAATTAAAGAAAAGAAGAAAGAACAGAAAGCTTCATGTGGTGGCACACACCTTTAATCACAGCACTAGGGAGGCAGAGCCTAGTAGATTTCTAAGTTCGAAGCCAGCCTGGTCTACAGAACAAGTTCCAGAATAGCCAAGGCTACAGAGAAACAATGCCTCAAAATAAATAAATAAATAAATAAATAAGAGAGAGAAAAGAGACAGGAAGGAAGAAAAGAAGGAGGGAAGGAGAGAGGGATGAAGGGAGAGAAGAAAGGAGGGAGGGAGGGAAGAATGAATGGATGAATGAATGAATAAATATATACTCTACTGGAGAAGACCTATAAAGACCCCATACATCCAGGTGTGATAGCACACACCTGTAATCCCAACACTTGGGAGGGAGGCCCATTGGTTCAAAGACAAACAGCCCTTCAGTGTGAGTGCCTTTGGATGCAAAGCTAGAGGCTGGTCTAGGAGGCACAGGAGGAGGCTGCATCTGTAGAAAACTAGACAGCAGCACACAGGACTGCCCTGGACAGGAAGGAACCAAGGTCAGTGACTCCAGCTTCGTGTGCTTTAGCCTAGCGTGGACAGACATGACAAGAAGATGGCTAGTATGGAGACAGGAAGAGACAGGGAAGTCCTGTCGCCAGGCTTAGTGAAACTGGGAATGCCAGTTGAGGACAGGCGTGAGCTTCAGACAAGGGAGCTAACAGGCATAGACACCTTTCACAGCAGTGCCCATACCTCAGAGAGAACGACAGCTACAGAGGGAAGTCAAGGGGAGGTTGCCTTGGAAATGGGCTGGGGAGGTGACCAGAGGCTGCTTCGGTCAACTGTCCGCTGTGGCTGTGGCAGTGCTGGGATCAAGGCCAGGATCTCGCCACCCTCGGCCTGGCTCCACCAGAGACTTCATAAAGCTACCTTTACATTCAGTCTGAACAGGAGAGAAGCTGAAGGAGCAACACTGCCCTCTTCACCTCCCAGATCCATCTTTAGCATCTCACTGAGTCCAACAGCTCTTAGGCTCTGCTCTGCCTTTAACCGCAATGCACACCTCTCTCCATCTCTCAGCTGGCTCAACTTGTTTTTATTAAGGTTTCATTTCACTTATATGACAGTTAGAAAATGATGAGCAGTCAAGAAAGGTCTACATAAATACTCAGTAAACAGCCACTTCCTTATTCTTGGGTAGTTACTTGGGTCAGGTACCTTATAAACACTGCACAGGTGACCTCGGCCAGACCTGGTAGCAATCCCACAAGAAGGTGCTATTAACACATAGCACAGATAAGGAAATGGAAGCTTACAAAGGTGAAGCAAGGTGACCTAGCAAATGGTGAAACAGGGTGGACCTTGAAGTCTACTCCAGAATCCACTTCCTCGTGGCTCAAAACCGGTTCCCTTCCATACAGGAGTTTGAGGCCAACCTGGTCTACACAGTGAGTTCCAGGATGGCCAGGACTGTTACATAGAGAAACTTTGTCTTAAAAAACAAAAAATAAAGAAATAAAAATGGTGCCCTTCAGTGATGAGAAAGCAATGAGAAGCTTACCTCATGTCCTGAGGGTCCCACCCACATATCCCAATCATATACAATGGATAATGTCAACTGAGGAAAAAGCTCAGACTCTATCAGAGAGACTAAAATGTTTAAGGTCACCTAAAACGCCAAGCAAAGCAACTTAGCTAGATTGCAAAGGCTGCTGTTCCACATCTATGTGGAGAAAGAACACATCATGGAGGGGAATTACCAGCAGTATCTAAGTAAAAAGAACCCCCAAGTCTAAGAACTCACTGTCTCAGTAGGGCTGATGGCACACACCTGTCATCCCAGCAACTCAGGAGCCTGAGGCAAGAAAATCCCAAATTCAAAGCCAGCCTGGATTACAGAGTGAGTTCAATACCAGGCTAGGCTATTTAGCAGGACCCTGTCTCAAAACAAAAACTAAAAGGGTTGGGGATATGACACAGTTCAGGGGTTGAACACTTGCCTGGCACATCTTGGATTAAATACTCAGCATAAAAAAGAAAAAAACAAAACAAACAAAAAACAAATAAGCCATGTCACCTTCCACCCAGCTCTGTCCAGCAGAGAGACAGGCATACATGCTGCTGACCATGCCTACCCAAGCCATTCCAGAGACACCACATGAAGCAGGCAAAACTCAAACCTCAGCATCCTCATTGGAGGCTGAGACCAGTATTCACCAACGACACTCAGCTCACCTCTGAGCCTACTTTCTGACTGCAAGGGATCTCCCAAGTGGAGCTGCCAAAAGACCCATCAACAGTGTCCATGGTACTAAAGAACTTCGGTCACCATAAACAAGGAGGTTTAAATGTACTCAAGTTTACACTTTGGTCTCTTGCAAGTTGAGTACCAGCCATGTCATGTGCACTCATAAAGCTGAGTGTCTGATAGCCTCACCAAAATCCCAGCACTGTCTCATTAAGGATTACCAGTACTAACTGATCTCTTCCAAAGGGAGACTCTCAAATTACCAATTAACTATGTTAAATATGTCTTTTAAAAGAAAGCAAAAATTGGCCATATGTTAATAACATGTTGACTCTGGATTCACAGAAATTCACTGTGTTACTGTGTCATTTTCTGTATCTAAAGTTGTTCATAATTGAAAGCAAGTTCCTATTTCCTAATATGCAAGATCTAAAAGAAAAATCTTAAGGACTTCCCAGTCTTAAAGTGTGTGTATTCTCCCCCTCTGCCTCCCCAAACACACACACACACATCCCCATGCTTGCACACATGTATGCACGTGCACACACACATATACACAAACACACACACACTGGAATGGGGTGGAGGTTCCTCTGGCTCACTATGACTTATAGAACCATTCAGTGACAGTCCAGTGACAAGCTCACAGTATGGGCCACAGACATACCGTACCTTGAACACAGGCAGTTTCTGCCGTTGCTGCTCTATGGAGAGGGCAGCATAGGGATTGTAAATGATGGTTGTCCCAGAGTTCTCAGCGACGCTTTGTCTCTCTTCAGAGATGCTGACGCCTGGCCCCTCTGTACCTGCAGCAGAAATGGTTTTTTTAGATTCTGATGTAGTAAACAAAAACGGTGTATAAAAGACAGAATGTTTTTGATTTCAAAATACTAAAAAGTACTAAACTTGCTGGGCGCTGGTGGTGCAAGCCTTTAATCCCAGCACTCGGGAGGCAGAGGCAGGCGGATCTCTGTGAGTTTGAGTTTGAGGCTCCAAAGCCACAGAGAAACCCTGTCTCGAAAAACCAAAAAAAAAAAAAAAAGTACTAAACTTTGGGGTTTCAAAAAAGTTTAAAAAAAAAAAAAAGAAGACAGAAGAGAAAGGAGTGCAGTGGGAATCTGCAAAGGCCAAGGCCAAAGCCTGGTCCTGACAGACAGCAAGACTCAGAGACAATAGGAACCAGGGGCTCAGGCTGCCATGGCTTCCCCTCCCTCACCTCTGCACCTCTTGACCTCTTGACAACCTTCCAGCTGGGGGAGTTTCTCCACAGGCTGCTGGTGGCCCAGAGCTCCGCCCACAGCTGACTGCCAGTTATCCAAGCACCTAGGAACAAGACTGCCTGTGCAGTGGCACTGCTCTAAGCACTAGAACCCAGCCCTGGGCAGCACGGGTGCAGGCTGACCCTCACAGACTCACTGCCTCTCACATAATGCCTCCCAGGAGACTGTAACTTGGTACAAGAATGACAGGGAAGTGCCACGTAGTGAAAGGAAAGGAACTTCCAGCGCCAAGTGTATGATGTATAGGGCAGTGAGGACTCTTTACACTGGACATGTGGGACTCATTCCCCCTACGTACAAGGCCTAACAATCCATCTACCACAGTGATAGCAGCTGCTCGTGACCTACGGTAGTTACATGGAAATGACTGTCCCAGAAACACTGCAGGGCAGATTAAAAAGCAGACAGCCACAGCATCTAGCTCAGAACATGACAAATGGAGAAGGCAGATCCCACCGAGAAGTGTGGGTTCCATATGATCAGTTTCTGTTGCTTTTCATGCCAACTTGTCTGTGTGAGCCAAGGACAGAAGTAGGTTAAGATACAAGTGAGGCTGGAGAGACAGCTCAGCGGTTAAGAGCACTGGCTGTTCTTGCAGAGGACCAGGTTCAATTCCCAGCACACACACAGTGGCTCACAACCATCCATAACTCCAGTTCCACAGGACCTAACGCCAGGCATGCACAAGGTGCACAGATACACAGATAGTCAAAACTCACACACATAAAAATAAAACTAACTAAATAATAAAACAACAGGAAGGAGCTGGAGAGATGGCTCGGTGGTTAAAAGCAGTTGCTCCTCTTGCAGGGGACCTGGGTCAGTTCCCAGCACACACGGTGACTCACAATCAACTGTCCATTAACTCTGGTTCCAGAGCTCTAATGGCCTCTTCCGCCTCCATGAGAACTAGGACATGCACAGTGCACAAAATACATGTGGGCACACACTCAAATATCTAAAATAAAAATGAATCTTTTTAAAGTAAATAAGATACAAATCAAATGAGAAAATTCAGCTCAACATAAGGAAGACAGATCTAAATGTCAGAGCTGTTCAGCCAGAGTGTGCTGCCTCGTGAATCAGGAAAAGCTTCCTAAGTTCAGAAGGTTGCACAGACCCTACTGGGAGTAACTTGAAGAGAATCACCCGAAACAGTGACTTCCAAGTCTTCTGATCTCAGAACCTGCAAAGCCACTGAAAGATGGGAGCTTTGTGGAAAGGTTAAAGCAGCGACTCCATTTTATTTATGCTGACACTTTGATTTTTGGAGACAGGGTCTCCTGACATATCCCAGGCTGGCCTTGACCTCCCAATCCTGCATCAGCACCAAGTTTTGGGACTAACTACCACACCCAGCTCAATTCTCCATTTTTGAAGGGCTCCAGATAGGATGAAGGCCATGAACTCCCCTCCTGAAGGAAACATGAGAGAACACAAAACATCTGAACAGAAGCTCCGGGTCCGCAGATTCCTGGAACCAACCTCAGAGCCCCGCAGCTTCATCTCCAGCCCTGCTCCAGGTTCTTCCAGAAACACAGCTGCCAAAGAGCAGGCAAGTGGGGCACAGCTGCCTGCTAACCTTCTGCCAAAAGGCTAACCTTTCTTTTGATGAGAAAAAAGACAGAGCAGGGCCTGGACCAAAGCCTGGGATGGAGAAGCAGGTTTCCAGTCCTCTACTTACTATTGCTATGACCCAACGTCTGAACTCTCAGACAAGAAAACTACAGCAGAGAGTACTGTATCCTCCTTCTGCTGTTTTTGTTCAGAATGTCCCTCTTCTGGAAACATTTAAACCATGCCAATATGCCTGCAGTATCTGAACACAGCTGGCTCACAGCCCCTGGGGCTTGGTCCCTCTGTCTCTAACCTTACAGCTGTCAGGAACTTTTACAAGAACAGCTGCTGTCAATCCACATTGCCTTTTGTCTCTTTACAAAAGACTTCATTCAGCCGAAGAAGCCCAAGGCTGCACACCCCGCACACCCCGCAGCCCACTCTGTTTATGGCTGTTTTTAAATAGGGAGTATGTGCCATGCTGCAGGGAGTGGTATTTTTGCAACTTTTACAAGCCATTAATGCTTCCATTTCCCCATCAGTAAAGCAAGGCTGACAACAGCACCCAGTTCAGAATCCCTTCAACCTAGGAAGCCAGATGAGGGTGTTGAAGCTAAAGTCATAAGCAGTTGTGAGCCACGCAACTTGGGTACTCTACAAGAACAGCGAATGATCTCTGAACCACTGAGCCATCTCTCCTGCCCTACAACACAATTCTTACCATGAATTAAGTTTTTTAAAAAAAAATCCTCAAAGCAGCTCAATAAAGCTTCTGCAAGGCACAAGGTCAGTCACCATGAAGTACTTGTTGAGGGAGTAAATGGAAGTGGGCGGGCCCTTCGGACCCATACATGTGTGCCAGCAGATGAAGTGAGCACTTTCTTCTGGAAACCTCAGGCAGGTCGCACAAGGCTAGTATAGCACTCTCCTAAGTCAGAGAGAAGAAACAGTAGCTTAAGAGCTCCACTTGCACTCCCACTGACATGTTTCAGATGATTATTGTTGCTGTTGATCTGGAGGAGGAGATGTTTCTTGTCAGTTTAGTCTTATTAAACGGGAGTCTTGAGCTGTAGCTCAGGATAGCCTGAAACTCACTATGTAGCCCAAGCTATCCTTGAGCAATCAATCCTCCTGCCTCAGCTTGCCAAGTGCTGGAATTTCAGGCATGTATTAAAACATGCAGAAAGTATTTCACTTAAAACATCAACCATTATTTTCCCCTTTGGGAGCCAAGCTTAGGCTTGGGTCTGTAATCCCAGCTACTCTGAAGGCTGCAACAGGAGGATCACAGGGTTAACGCCTGTCTAGGCTAAGAGAGAATTCAACGCTAGCTGGGCAACTAAGGAAGACCCTCTCTTTAAAAAGAAAGAAAAGAAGGAAGGGAGGGAGGGAGGGAGGAAGGGAGGGAGGGAAGGAAAAGAAAATCTGACAACTCTGAGTCCATATAACAATCAGGTGGAGTGTGGTACCACATATGCAGGTTGCAGTGCACATATCTCCACTGCACATGAGAACCCCTTCAATCTCATCACATATTATTCCATTACACTCCTCCCCTTATGTAGTTTGTCTAAAAAGCTCCTGTAGCAATCTGAACCTGTGACTTTGAGCCTACAGGACGTGCTCATGATTCCACGATCTAGCCTTATACTCAGCTCCAACCACCTCCCTGACCTGCCTTTCCCACAATCCATTTCGTATCTTGAGCTTGAGTTTGCTCATCTGTGAGAATATCAACTCATCAGAGAGATGTTGTTACTAATTGACAAGATGCTGTAAGTCAAAGTGGCTGGCCCAGAGCTCAGAACCCACCAGGCTACTCAAATCTCACTAAATCAAAATAGTATACCTGGCCAGTGGGTCCCCCAACGTTGATGCATGCTAGAAGCCCCCACAAAATGTTTCAGACATACTGCTGCCCGGTTGCTGATTTCTTGACAGCAGTGAAAGGACACCAGAGGGGTTTTGTTTCTGTTTGTTTTGTTTTGATTTTTAGTTCTCCAAATAATTCAACTATACAGAAAAATTTGAGGCCCGTTTACCTAGGCAGTCACCCCACCCAGACCCACTTACCCTAGGCCATTACTCCATCCACAACGCAAAGAAGTTATTACTGTCTTTGCCTTCTCTTCTCTTTACCTCTAACACGTCTAAGGGCCCTCCTGTCAGCTCCCAGGCTAAAACTGAGGTTCAATACTTGACTTGAGTTACAAGTGCTCTGGAGAAAGGCCTTCTTCATTGTATCACTGCCAGAATCAACTATGCAAAGGAAACCTGGGAAATTCCCTGCTTAAAAGCAAGGAGTCCAATATTTGTTTCTGTTTCATATGTTTAGTGCGTGTGCATGTGTGTATGTCTACACACATGTATGGACATGCATGCCACGGTATGTGCATAGAAGTCAAAGGACAACTCTGTAGAGTCAGTTCTCTCCATCCACCCTTGCATGAGCTGTGGGGACCAAGCTGGTGTCACCAGGCTCTCACAGCAAGCACCGCTGCCTCACTGGCCCAGAAACCCAAATCCTTTAACTCACCAAAGACATTTCAAGATGAGGTACCTTTCTACCTTTCCAGCATCTTCTCCTGCCATTCCCCAAAATATAGCCACAATTAACACCATCACGGTATTCCATTATTGGGGGCTTGGGAACAAATCCTACCTTCAATGGCCTGGAGAGCCATTCCCTACCTTGCCATTCACCATACACAAACCACAGCAAACTTTCTTCACCCTTCAGAGTCCACTCCAAAAACATTACCATCTCCATGTCGCAGTCAAGTCCCCACACTCAGCCCTCCTCCCTCGCCTTCTATACAATTACAATAGCTGTGTGTCTAGCGCCAAGAGGCTTTCTGTGCACTGCTCTCATTTCATCATTTAATCCTCACAGCAATCCTCTTATGTCAAATTACCCACAAGGTAACAGAGATCGGAGCACTCATGTGGCTCTGCAAGTCACCAGCTAAGTGGTAGGCAGGGAAGGCACTACAACCCAGCGCTTGAGCCCATCTTGTTTATCACCACCTCGTCTGCCTTGCTTAGAATCTCTACCAAATGACACACAACTTCAGAATCAATTGTGAGAGTGCATCTTGAGAGTAGAGTCTCAGGCATGTGTGCTCCACCTCCTGATTACAGGAGTACACTCTCGATGAACTAAACAATGGGACAGACTCTAAGAGTAATTCCAGGTTCTTTAACCAAAATGGTACCCTGGTTCCACATGATAAACTCTTTAATAAGTAAATGGTATTTTGCTTATTAGACAATCAGCTGATGCCTAGAAACGCTGAATCACGGAAGTGTCACCAAGGGGAGGGGAAAGGGTATATATGAAGGGGATAGTTGAGGGGGTAATGGACAGAGACGACAGCAAGGAAAGAGATATCTTGATTGAGGGAGCCATTATTGGGCTAGCAAGAAACCTGGCACTAGAGAAATTCCCAGGAATCCACAAGGATGGTCCCAGCCAAGACCCTAAGCAATAGTGGAGAGGGTGCCTGAACTGGTGTTGCCCTGTAGTCAGATTGATGATTATCTTAATTGTCATCATAGAACCTTCATCCAGCAACTGATGGAAGCAGATGCTGAGATCCATAGCGGAACACTGGGTTGAGCTCCCAAAGTCCAGCTGAAGAGAGAGAGAAGTGATAATATGAGCAAAGGGATCAAGACCTTGATGGGGATACCCACTGAAACAGCTGACCTGAGCTAATCAGAGCTCACCAACTCCAGCCTGACAGTGGGGGAACCAGCATAGGACCAAACTAGGCCTCTGAATGAGGTGACAGTTGTATGGCTGGGGCAGACTGTGGGGCTACTGGCAGTGAGACCAGGATTTATCCCTACTGCTTGTACTGGCTTTTTGGAATCCATTCTCTTTGGAGGGATATATTGCTCAGCCTAGATATAGCAGTGAGAGCCTTGGTCCTGCCTCAAAGCAATGTGCTGGACTTTGTATAATTCCCATGGGAAACCTTACCCTCTCTGAGGGGGGGTGGAGGGAGAAGGAGGAGGGGAGGGAGTGGGAACTGGGATTGGCATGTAAAACAGAAAAGATTTTTTTAAAAAAATAACTAACTAATTAAAAAAGATTTAAGTGTGTCACTTGCTTGGGCTTATTTCTCTAACACTTAGGCACACAGTCAGAATTCTGGGGACCACCTAAGACACCCTTTAAAAGCTGTTCCCTGTTCCCTTTTCTGTCTCATATCACTTTGGCCACAATATAGTGTATACATCCAGATCATCTGTAGTGCAGGTAGAGGAGAAAAAGAAATATATATTAGAAAAAGTAAGGGTGGGGGCTGACACCGGTTAAGACGCTGTTGTTTGTTTGTTGTTTTTATAAGAGGCGTGGACAAGAGGAAGTATCCTACATGAGCATGGTCTGGTATGTATGACTCAATAAAAACCTAGCCGATGAGAAAATGCAAAATCAAAGGATGCTGTGAAGGTAACTTAGTAGCCTGCAAGTCAAAAAGAGGTGGCAGGCACTAAGAAAGAGGGCGTTCACTTTGTGGTAAACATTCAAGACCTTGGCTAAAACACTGGAACACATTTTCCCTTTTATAAGCCAATAAGTCCGATCGGTACTCCTGACTCCACGCCCACAGGACAGGTGTTTGTACCCGCCCACTTCACAGCTGGCAGGGACCAAAGCCCAGAGAGACTGAATGCATCCCTCAAGGTCCTCCAGCTACTGCTGCAAGGAAAAAAGACTGACTTGAACCTCGGCACTCAGACTTCACAACCCGAGCTTCCATGGCCGTGAGCGGCACCGCCTACCGAGTCCCAATGCAGCCCCAGGGCAGCAGCAAGACACGCGTGGGGGCTTCGCGATTCCGCATCTCAAGAAGTGCCAAGGAGGCAGAGCGACGCGAACAAGGTCACCCGGAGTTCCCGCCCGGGTTGGGGAGGCCTTGACTTCCTCGGGACCACCGTGGACTGTAGCATCCACGCGCGCGGAGGGAGTGCTGCCCAGTTCTCCCCGGTCAGGCCCACGGCCGCTCCCCAGGCCCAAAGTCACGTCGCCGAATCTACCCAGGTTTCCTTCCGTGCCTTACCGGGTTTCCAGAACTTCACAGGTCCCAAGGGCGCAGCCATGCTGGGGTGAAAGGTCACAAAGAAGACTCCGCCCCACCAAACGCGCGCGAGTCGCTCGGGGCTCAAGGGGCGTGGCCCGCGAGCCGCCTGAGCCTGGGTCCCTGGGAAGGTGACGCCACGCCCCTAGTGGCACCGCCCACTGTGGACCACGTGGTCGCGGCTTCTTTAGGACGGGCCCCTTGGCCCACGTGACGCCTCTCGGCCATATTGGCGGGGAGGTTAGTTCTGGTACCGTGCTTAGGCGCTCTGGGCTCTCGCTAACTTCTGGGAACTCGCTGTGGCGTTCCCAGGCTGCCACTCAGCAGCCGAGTGTGCGCGGAGACAGTGCTTCCCTGGTGAACGGAGAGATGCTCGAGTTTACACGCTATCGCAGCTGCGTCTCTTTTACTCTCTGCATTTTCATACGGAGAGATAATAATGGTATCTGCCTCCTGCGTTTGATGACTCAGTTAATATTTCTGTGTTCTCAGCGACTGTAGTTTCTTGTTTCCCAAGCGGGGGTAGAGCAGGGATGAACTCTGAGTGAATTAACGCTGGATAAACAGTAGAATGATGCTTATTATCAGCAAGTAAAACTGAAATGTTAACTGGCATCTTCTGATCCTAAGAGAATTGTCGGTAAATGGGAACGGAGGAGTTTATTGGGTTGGAAGATGAGACTGGAAATTAGATCAGGCAGGCCAGGGCATTCACCCAGTGTTCCCTCCAGGTCGAGTGTTCATGAATCAAACGCTTGTTTATAATTGCTCATCCAATCCTCAGTCTACAGGGACATAACCCAGTAACATGCATTGTAGGATGCTCCCAAATTCCCAGGCCTAGCAGCAAGCTTGGGGAAGATTATACATTTTAAACAAAGAATAGCTAATTATTGCTGACCTGTAAATATTTTATAAGGGAATCACAAATTAAGAGGCTTTAGAATCTCTACATTTTTAGAGCTCTGAAGAAAATGTTGTGTTTTGTTCTTTGAGGGAAATGGCAAATTATGGAAAGCTCTGGAGAAGGCAAGCAGCCCTGATTCAGAATCCTTACCTTGACCATCACATGGCTCCTGGCCGACATTTAATCTCCGTTGTAAAATGAGCTTCAAAGGAGTATTAAATGAGGTAAAGTACAGAGTATCTAAGATAATGCAAGGCATTGCAGGCACTAGGGTAATATTAGCTCTCATTGGCTCAACTCCAAGAGCAAATACACCAAGTGAATGAAGTCTGAGTTTACCTCATTTTCCCAGATTTGCTTTGTTTCCTTAATAATTAAAGTTCAACATATGTTAATCCTTCAGTGGAGAATTCTCCATCTATGGCTTAAGACCTTCACATCCTTGAAGGAGCATCACTAGGACCCTTCTGTGTTCATTACCAAACGTTCCCCCTGTGGACTCAGGACTTCCATGGCCATGCTTTTACCAGAAGATTTGTGTAGTTGTACTAAAGTTACGCTGCCTCTATTTTCATGCTGGGAACTTCTTTCTATATTTTTAAAATTATTTTATGTATATGGATTTTGCCTGCTTGTGTGTCTCTGTACCAACTGTGTGTCTGTGCCCATGGAGGCCAGAAGGGGGTGTCGAATCCCCTGGAACTGGAGTTACAGAGTGTGAGCCACCAACTGGGTGCTGGGAATCAAACCTGGATCCTCTGGAAGAACAGCCAATGCTCTTAACTGCTGAACCAACTCTTCAGTCCAATGCTGAGAATTTCTTGAAGACAGAATCTTTTTTTTTTTAATTTTATTGAGCTCTACATTTTTCTCTGCTCCCCTCTCTGGCTCTCCTCTCCCCACTTCAACTCTTCCCCCAAAGTCCCCATGCTCCCAATTTACTCAGGAGATCTTGTCTTTTTCTACTTCCCATGTAGATTATATTTATGTAAGTCTCTCTTAGTGTCCACATTGTTGTCTAAGTTCTCTGGGATTGTGGTTTGTAGGCTGATTTTCTTTGCTTTATGTTTAAAAACCACCTATGAGTGAGTACATGTGATAATTGTCTTTCTGTGTCTAGGTTACCTCACTCAAAATGTTTTCTAGCTCCATCCATTTTCCTGTAAAATTCAAGCTGTCGTTATTTTTTTCTGCTGTGTAGTACTCCATTGTGTAAATGTACCACATTCTCCTTATCCATTCTTTGGTCAAGGGGCATTTAGGTTGTTTCCAGATTCTGGCTATGACAAACAATGCTGCTATGAACATAGTTGAGCACATGTCCTTGTGGCACGATTGAGCATCGAAAAGTGGTATTACTGGGTCTTGAGGAAGGTTGTTTCCTAATTTTCTGAGAAAGTGCCATCCAGAAACTGACATCCAGAGGGGTTGTACCAACTTGCATTCCCACCAGCAATGCAGAAGTATTGCCCTTTCCCA
>PVIU01017233.1:26076-42652 GCA_004026605.1 Ondatra zibethicus
AGCATAAGTTGTCATCAGTGTTTTTGATCTTGGCCATTCTTACAGGTGTAAGATGGAATCTCAGAGTTGTTTTGATTTGCATTTCTCTGATGACTAAGGATGTTGAACATTTCCTTAAGTGTCTTTCAGCCATTTTAGATTCCTCTGTTGAGAATTCTCTGTTTAGGTCTGTACTCCATTTTTTTTATTGGATTATGTGATCTTTTGATGTCCAATTTCTTGAGTTCTTTGTATATTTTGGAGATCAGACCTCTGTCTGATGTGGGATTAGTGAAGATCTTTTCCCATTCTGTAGGCTGTTGTTTTGTCTTGTTGACCATGTCCTTTGCTTTGCAGAAGCTTTTCAGTTTCAGGAGGTCCCATTTATTGATTATTTCTCTCAGTGTCTGTGCTACTGGGGTTATATTTAGGAAGTGGTTCCCTGTGCCAATGAGTTCAAGTGTACTTCCTACTTTCTCTTCTGTGAGGTTCAGTGTGGCTGGCTTTATGTTGAGGTCTTTGATCTATTAGGATTTGAGTTTTGTGCATGGTGATAGATATGAGTCTATTTTCATTCTTCTACATGTTGATATCCAGTTATGCCAGCACCACTTGTTAAATATGCTTCCTTTTTTCCATTTGATTTTTTTGCTTCTTTGTCAAAAATCAGGTGTTCACGGGTGTGTGGATTAATATCCGGTCTTCTATTCGGTTCCATTGGTCCTCCTTGAAGTCAGAATCTTATCATACTTTTTATATGTGTATTGCCAATTGCTCAATGTAACTATCAAGCAAGTACATATTTTGAATACCATGTTTCTAAATTATTACAGCAATATTGGCAATCTAACCCAGAACTTCATACCAGTGAGTTATAATCTAACCCAGAATCTCATACCATTAAGCTGTAATCCCAACACTGATTCTTCTTTTTTATCTTTTCATTAAAGTCCTACATACAGAAAATAAGATTTATACATGAAAAATGCCACTCTGTAAATGTTTTTCCTACCCCCTTCCTGGGGGGCTGTTTCTTTTGTTTTTAAAGGCTGCTTCCTGGAAGGATGAGCTACCTTTGGGAGTTAAAGATTCTTGCCATGTAATCCTAACGACCTAAATTTGGTCCCCAGAACCCACAGGAAGGTGAAAAAAGAGCACTGACTCCACAAACCTGTCCTCTGTCCTATGTACCACATATAACTACATGTGGTACATGTGCACACACACAAGTCACATCACACTAATAATAAAATTAAATAAAATATTTCATAAACTTAAAATATTTAAAAATACTGCTTTCCATGTTTGGAACTCAAGCAAGCCTCCTGCCTCAGTCTTCTGAAGTAGCTAGGACCACAGGTGTTCACCTCCAACCAGCTTTATTTCCATTACTATGTTTACTTATGACTTTCAAAGAAATCTTCCTATTTAAAAAGACAACATTTTGGGAGCGCCCAAATTATTACATCACAATATTGAAGCTGGAGAATTTAATCAACATCTAGCCTAATCTTATCATAGAGAATTGAGGTTCATGTAAGTTAAAAAGACTGGGTCAGAGTCAATGAGGGACTGTGTACGTGTGTGTGTGTTGTGTTGTGTTTGAGACCAAGTCTCTCTCTGAAGCCCTAGCTGGAACTCACTATGTTTCCCAGGAGGGTCTTGAACCGCATGGTCCAGGATCGCAATCCTCCCTCAGCCTCCTATGTACTGCGATTACAGATGAGAACTAGATCTCAGGTTTCCTAGTTCCCAGGTTGGTGTTTTTCAGCCACAGAGGGGCCTAATTAGAACCATGAGAACTAAGCTCACCTACATTCGCCTGCCTCAGAATGTTCTCAGGGTCTCACTGTCCACCAAGTGGATTGCTTTGCTTCCACAGACTTTTACTAAGTAATGCTGTCCACTCTAATGTTGTGGTTTTATTGTTACAAAAGAGGACTTGTCTCAGTAATCTTTCTGGTTAATTTTTTTCAGGAAGAATGGCCTAAAATAGCTACTCTAAGAGTTAAACTTTTTTTAAGACATGCTCTCATTAAGACATGTTCTCCCTGGACTGGCCCCAAAACCATAAGCCTCCTGCCTAAACATCTCCAATGCATTTTCAATCCTGGCAAGAATGACTGTTTCTTAAGAGAAAATCCAGAACTGATTTGGTTCATTGCCAATAATTCTACAAAAACTTGATCATTTTGTCATATGGAGCTATATTTTGCAACCTCCAGGTGGCAGATTTTCCCACACATGGCGACCCCTTCATTAGATTCCTGTTTCACAGAAATGGCTACCTTTCAGACCAACTCTACCTTGCAACTCATCTCTAAAGTAGAAAAAGACAAGATCTCCTGAGTGAATTGGGAGCATGGGGATCATGGGAGAGGGTAATAGGGGAAGGGAGAGGAAGGGGGGAGTAGAGAAAAATAAATAGCTCAATAAAAACAATTTTAAAAGTGCTATTAAATAAAAAAAAAGAGTTTTTAAAAAAGTAATCTCTAACCCAAGCTTTCAAAAGAAAAAGAAACGACTGAATTTGAACACAAAGAAAAAAGTATTGCTGTTTGGACATATGAAAGACTTATTTCTGTGCCAATAGTAATGTACCCTCTGCTCTAAAATTCTTCTGGATTACTATATCTGCATTGCCTGTGTTTGAGAAGCATAGGGCTTAAGGGTTGAAATTTTATTGCATTTGTGAATGCAAGTATAGAAAACCCAGTTCATGGTCTTTTGAATCCTATTTCTCATACAGGGATGGATGCCTTGCCCAGCCTTGATGCAGGGGGAGGAGCTTGGTCCTGCCTCAAAGTGTTATGACTTGCCTTGTTGACTTCCATGGGAAGCCTGCCCCTTTCTGAATGGAGGAGGAGTGGGGATAGATGGGAGGTGGGAAGAGGGAACTATGTAACATAAATGGTTGGTATGTAAAATAAATGATAAAAATTTTAAAAGAAAGAAAACCCAGCTCATCGTCACTTCAGCAAAAATGGTTCATGCAGCTGGGCATGGTGGCTCACACCTGTAACCCTAGCCCCTGAAAAGCTAAGGCAGGAGGATTTCCAAGAGTTGAAGTGAGATCCTGGTCAACCTGGGCTACAGAGTGAGACTATGCCTTAGAAAGAATAAATGAAAAAAAAGTAGTTCATAGATAATAAAAATGCCAAGAGGCCAAGAGTATCTGACTTAAAGACATGGCTACATTAGGGCACATGGTATAGGCAGAACTCTGTGTTCTGCCAGTTTCTCACTCAGATGTACTATAGTGACAAGATCAAGGTCCAAAACCCTTTTAAGCATTTCAGAAGAAAATTCCCTAGCAAAAATATCTCTAGCTGCCCTGTGTATCTCTCACTGAATTAGTCAGTGGAGCTAGGGAATATAATAGACTGGTTAGTATAGGGCTAGATCACATGATCCATCACCAGAGTCAAGTGTGGCCAGCTCACTAGAACCAAACAGGGAAGTGGGGACAGAATGGCTTTTAGAGAGAAATTGTGGCATGAGATTACCAAAGGATCAATGAATAAAGCCAAAATAATCTACGTCTACCACACCCATGTATGCGTCACTAGAGCTGCCAGCTTCTCAAGAAACCAGACCAGACAGATGTCCCTTAGACTATGCCAGGATCACCTGTTGAGAGTCTAAGGTGGGTCTTCTGCGATTGTAGTACCATATTCAAATGTGCCAGGCTTGTTGGCTTTGCACACCAGCCATGATGTTCACATTGGCATTACTATAAGCAAAAGTATTCACCTACTTCGAGGATCTGAGTGCAGCGTTGTGGAGAAATCCACAGAAAAGGCACTCAGCAACCAACCACATGAGTCTGTATTGTGCTATGTGCTGGCTAGACTTGTGTCAACTTGACACAAGCTAGAGGGGGGGCTTCAATAAAATCTTGCTGTAAGCCATTTTCTTAATTTCTGATTGATGGGAAGGGCCCAGTCCATTGTGGGTGGAGTAATCCCTGAGCTGGTGGTCCTGGGTTTTGTGAAAAAGCAGGCTGAGCAAGCCATGAGGAACAAGCCAGTAAGCAGCACCCCTCCGTGGCCTCTGCATCAGTTCCTGCTTCCAGATTCCTGCCCTGTTTGAGTTCCTGTCCTGACTTCTTTCAGTGATGAACAGTGCTGTGGAAGTTCTCCCCAAGTTGCTTTGGTCATGGTGTCTCATGGAAGTCATAGAAACCCTAAGACATGATAACTTTAGGAGCCTGTGATTCTGGGAGTTGAACGGATTAGGAAAGGCCTCCTTAGGCCAGCAAGATACTTTCTAGCTAGCCTCAAAACTGGGACACTCTTAAGACTGAAAGGGAGTGTTAGAGAGATGGGATCTCAGGATAAGAGGCAAAACTGGCAGTGCCAGGCAAACTAGGGCACCTATATAGGTTTGTAGCCCAGCGAAACCAGGTTTACCTAAATGCACTCAGTAAAAAGTGCATTCATTCAGACACCTTCCGAATACATTCACCTCAACGTTTCAAAAATTACCCTTTCGGAGTTCAGAAGTAACTTTTTCATTTGATTTTTGAGACAGGGTCTCTTGTATCCCAGGTTACTCAAACAATGTAGCCAAGCATGATGCCGAGCTCACTATGCTTCCTCCTCTACCTCCCAAGTGCAGGGATGATGGGTGTGCACCATCACACTGGATTTACAATGCTAGAAATCAAGCCCAGGTTTTGTTCAGCAAGCGCTCTACCAACTGAACATCTCCAGCACTCCACAGCAATGCTTTAATGACAATATCCTTGTAAGAAACGAATGCATTCCCTTACTAGCAAGAATAATAGTTTTCTTCACCTTGCAGACATTGGTGTTTCTAAACCAGGTTCCTGTGTCTTCGATTTGCATATTGTCCTATTACATGAGTCTTGCAGGTCCTCACACGCACTCTTAGTTTGGTTCTATTTTGTATCTGTAACCTTGACTCTTTCATGAAATGTTTGATTTACACAAGTGTGCAGCTTAGATTTTAATTTTTAGAATTACACTTACTTATTTACTGGGGGCAAGCACATTTGTGCCAAGGTGAATGTACCATGACATTCCAGTTGATGTTCGAGGACAAACTGTAGGAGTTGAAGGGTCCCTGGAACCAAACTCAGGTAGTCAGACAGGGCAGAAAGCACCTTTACCCGCTGAGCCATCTTGCCCACCTGGCTTTCGCTTTCCTTGTTAGCCACTTTAAGTTCCTTCAGTAAAAAGCAACTCTGTAGTCACGCTACCCCTGAAGGTGTGGTAGCCATCTCTTCAAAGGATTCCATGTTTTATGAGAGGCTGTCAATCCTGCAGACTGGGTCTAAAACCAATATGGAGTGCTAAGTCAAACAAATCATCAGTGAGGAAAGAAATGATGCTGTATTTAAGCATTGAACATTTGATGACAGAAAAAACTTAATGAGTATTGCTTAGGTATAATACTTGTAATATGGTTATGTCTTTAAAGATATTTTAGATTTATTTTGTTATGTATGAGTGTTTTGGTGGTGTATATGTATGTTTAGCACGTGGGTGCCTGTGAAGACCAAGAGACATTCGATTCCCCAGAACTGGAGTTAAGGATGGTTGTGTATCCCAATATGGATGCTAAAAACCAAATCGGAGTCCTCTAAAAGCAACAAGTACTCTAACCTCTGAGCCATTTCATTTTTTGTTTTTAGTTATCTTTTAGAGCTAAATACTGGCAGAAAACGTAGCTTAGTTAGACCATTTGCCTGGCATGTGTGACCTCTGGTTTGACCCTAGCACTGAGAGAAATAACCTTTCACAGCTTAGTCTGTAGGGGCTGAGTATGACATCAGGTGGATGGAGTGAGAATTTTCACCCTGCTATTTATCCTATTCTTTAGGACTGAAGCCAATAAGCAATTGTTGTGGGAGGGGAGTGCATGCTGATCATTGAACCCAGGGTCTTGCACATGCTCTATCACTGAACTATATACCCACCCCTAAGCAGGCCGGTAGACTGATGCAGGTGGTTCAGATCTCACTTGGTCCAGTGGTACTTTCCAGACTGAAGTTCTAGAAAGGCTAGGCTCATCCTGAGACTGGACCATTTTCTTAGGATTCCATCTACCTTTTTATTGTTGTTGTTGGGGGGGGGGGTGTCTAGAAACAGCGTTTCAATGTGCAGTCCTAGCTGTCCTGGAACTTACTCAGCTGGCCTCAAACTCAGAGATCTGTCTGCCTCTGCCTCCTAAGCACTGGGATTAAAGTCATGCACTACCACCGCCGAGCTTTTATCTTCCGTCTATCTCTTGCTCATATTTCTAATTTCTGGCAGCACTTTCAGAGAACGATGCTGACTCCTGCCCAGGGAGAAGACAGTGTGGTCAACAGTGTGTGATGGCCAAGTTCTCACCCCTCAGAGAGATGCTCTGACACTTCACCTGGGTAGTCTGAATAAACTGTTCAATTTATTGGTTTAGAATTTCTCAGAAATATGTGTGGGGGGGTACATTTATGTGCAGGTGTACGTCTGTGTGCGGAAGTCAGAGAGCAATCTTAACTGCTATTCCTCAGAAGTTATCTACTTTTTTTATTGAGACAGAATTCCTGGAATTCATCAAGTAGACTAGGCTGGCTGGCCATTAAGCCTCAGGACCCACCTGTCTCTGCCTCCCCAACACTGGGATTTCATGAGCCCCTCATGACACTTTTTGTGAGTTCTGGGGACTGAAATCAGGTCTGAGTGGTTGCAAAACAAGCACTTTACCAACTAAGCTATAACTTGTGTTTATATATTGTGTGTACATGTTCATGTGTGTATATACATTCATGTGGGCGGACAGAGGTCAGTGTCAGATAACTTCCTCATTTTCTATTTTAAAAATTTTATATTTTGGGTTTGTGTATCCACACAGCACCTGTGTGGAAACCAGACACATTGCAGGAGTCAATTGTCTCCTCCCACCACATGGGTTCCAGGAGGCAAACTCCTGTCATCCGCTTTGGCAGCAAGTGCTTTGACCTGCTGAGCCTTCTTGACAGTTCCATCCACCTTATTTTTAGAGACTGGAGCAGTCATTGAATCTGATTAGGATTAGACCAGCTGGCTAGCATACCCCAGAGAACCTCCTTCTCCACCTCCCCAGCACTGGGATTACAGATGCATGCTGCCATGCCCAGGTTTTTTACACAAGTCTTCATACTTATACGGTACTTTACCAATTAAGCCATCTCCAAGCCTATAATGTCTTAAGTGAAGGTCTATTAACAATCTTGTAGAACATGGATTTAAAATTTCAATGGAATTTAAATCCATGATCACAATCAGGGCTTTGTGCCTACATTTCTTCACGTGGCTGTTTCTGCATTAACTCCCTCTACACAAGCAACAGGCTCTAAGGCCTTTATACTTCAAAGGAAACAGTCACACAATAGAGGACCTGGACACCTGTTCTTACATCATCTTAGACCAGCTATATGATTTTGAGTAGGCTATTTAATTTCAGCCTGCTTCTACATCTGAAGATGGGATGCCAGCTGTCTAACTTCAGTCACTAGATATCATGAGGATTTAAGGCAGCACAATGTAAGTCTGCAAAATGTATACTCAAGGAGGATTAGCCCAGCGGGTTCATAGCCAGGCATGTACCAGTGTCCTAACATGCTTGACAGCCACAGACTACAACACTAACACAGGAGTCCTGGAACACTCATGAAAATCTGCAGTGACATTCTGATCTGCATACATCAGCATTCTTCTTGAAGACAACACCCTACTTATTGTAAACTTCTGGGCTGGCAAGCCAGGAGGAAGCCACGGTTTAACTCTTTCCTTTTGTCTGCTTTTATGAATGAGACTGACAAAACCAGGATTCCACAATCATACCAACCCTGATTAGCAGGATGTAGGGAACCAGTTACAATAGACTGACACTGGACCAGGAATCTGGGATAATTGTCAGTGTCCTTTCTTGCCCCTACTCTGGGATATGGGATTGCTAAATCATTGACAATACACCCATCTGATGAAATTGGACCCATTGAGGCCACTAGGGTGAACGTGAACCCAGGAATGTACACTCAGGACTCCTTTGGCAGATAGCCATGGTCCTCTCAGGGTTTTTCTTTGAAAACACAAAAGCTGAGACACACACAAAGGCCTGCTATGCTGGCAAGACTCCTCAGGTGCACAGTAATGTGAGTAATGTCAGCTTTCACCATGCCAAGAATGGTTTGACCCCAATACCAACTCAAAGTTTTTTAAATTTTTCATGTTTTGTTTTCTGGATAGGGTCTCCTTGAATAGATCTGGCTGGCTTCAAACTCAGACCCTTCTGTCTTGGTTTCAGTGCTAGGATCAGAGGCATATGCCACTGTACTAAGCTTTCCTCTCTCTTTTTTCTTTTTCTTAAGATAGGGTTTAGCCCTGGCTGGTCTGGAACACAGAGATCCACCTGCCTCTGCCTCCCAAGAGTTGGGATTAAAAGTGTGTACCACCACCCTGTCTTCTAACTCTTAATGAATATATTGTCCCCTTTACAATTTGTATCATTTACTTTATATTCAAAAACATAAATAAAATTTAAAAAAAGAGGGGCTGGAGAAATGGCAAAAGCACTGGCTGCTTTTCCAAAGGACCCAGGTTCAATTCCCAGCACCCACATGGAAACTCACAACTGTCTGTAACTCCAATTCCAGGGGATCTGGCATTCTCACACAGATACATACAGGCAAAACCCCAATGAACATATTAAATAAATCTTTAAAAATCAAACAACAATAACAAAACAGAATCAAGTCACACAAATGTCTATATGGTACGTTTATTTATGACATACCCTTAAAGATAAAGAAAAGGTTGCCAGAAAAAAAACCTCAAACCCAGGCCAACAAAATGTTGTTTAAACTTATTTAATGCTAAGAACTCAGTTATTCAAGAAAACGTCAGTTAAGAAACAATATTGTTTAACTTTTAAATATGATTCTGATCCTAAAAAGTGGTGATTCAAAGCACTAAGGGCATGTGAGTGCAACACACACACACACACACACACACACACACACACACACACACACGACCAACCTTAAAATACCTATTTAGTGTTGAGATATAATATTAAAATAGTGCAAAATGAAAAAAAAAGTACGCATAGTGTTGAAACCAACAGGTGGTTTCTACGGAACACAAATAAAAATATCAATGTCTAGACTTAAACTCAGAGGTGTAAGAGGGTGGCTGGGGAATGTGGTACTTGGTGGAGCAGGTAGTTCTGCTGGCCTGGAGAGGGCTGGCTGAACATAGCAGTCACTGATAGGGAGGATAAAGTGCTATGTCCCTGACAGAAACCAGGTTCAGAGAAGCTCTAGTAAAGCTTCCAGGACTGTAGCTGAGGTAGTGTTCTGAGAAGAGTGTTCTCCTTGACAGCACAGTCAGCATCTGGTTGAGTCGGGACCTGATGCCAGTGAAGTGAACCTGCCGCTCTTTACTCAAATTTCTGAATGAGTCCCTCAGGCCCAGACCCAGGTACTTGGGGTACCCGGGGGTGTGGAGGTCAGGGGCTGTCAGGGAGATGTGAGAACTGACAGAGCTTGCCAATGAGCCCTGGGAAGACACAGAAGAGGATGACCTCAGACTAGAAGATCTCGACACCGACATCCTGGATGCAGGTGACCCTTCTTTAGACTGGGCACCCTGAGGAAAGCTCTCATCAGCTTCAGTCTGCGTGGTAGTGGACTTGGACCACACTGTGGCCTGGGAGCTTGCTTCCCTCGTGACTACTGTAGTTTGGATCCCAACACACGCCACGCTGGAACTGGTCTGTGTTCCCACCTCACTCAGGCTTACTGCAGCCGTCTCTTCCCCTGGCTCTGTTTGGGTAGCAGCATCAACCACCTTGCTATCCTCGAGTTGGTCCTTGTGGCTGTAGAAATAGTCTTCATCGCTGATGGTAGAAGCCTCAGAGTCATGGCGCTTGGTTTTGGCTCTATCTTCTGGTGGCACTTCTGGGCCTAGGCTGGTCTTCTTGGGAGTACTGGAGAGTCTGGCCAACCGCATGCGCAGCAGATTGCCCAGCGTGGGCTCCTTCGACTGTGGCTTTCGGTCAGCCAGATGGTCAAACCTGCCACTGATCTGGAAGTTGGACAGCAGTTTAGAGCTGATGGGTTTTGACTGGGCGTACAGGATCCGGAACTCCAGATCAAAATGTTCAACCACTTGGCCAGACAGAATTACCAAGTTACTGCTATTTAATTTGCCATCGGTCCATGTAAAACTGAAAGATTAAAAACACAAACAGGTAAAGATAAGGGATCTCAGTTTACTTATTCTCAGTAGCTGCCATGTAAGAGTGGCAGCTGTGCTGTCTATGAAATAACAAATACACGTGTCGAAACAAAGGAGGCTAATTGCTTAACTCATACACACACACACACACACACACTCCTCAGGCCCTCAGGCTGTTTAATCCTAGAAGAAAGGTATATAATATTTAGGCCAGCAGCCTTTTTTTAAAGGGTAGAGAATCAGCAGGAGATGCCAAAGTGGGAAGCTAGTGGCACTTCTTCCAGTTTCTCAAGTGGAGACGGCTACTCCACCAACATGCCAGTGCTCAGCACATTTATAGCTGATTAGCCTGGTGCTCTTCCCTGTCCAGCACCCCATCCTCTTGCTCTGGAAACAGAACCTACACTTGTCTCTACCCACAAAACCTTTCATGCACACACTCCAGTCTCAGTGTGGTCTAGGACGGCCAATGTCTGATCCCTGGAATCCATCCAAAGTGCATCTGTGACTCCTCAAGGGCCAAACGGGTTTTCAGAGATGTGTGTCCCTGCTTCAGAAGTCTCTCCCTTTGGGAAACAGCTGCTGCAGTTGGGTCAGTAAGCAGGGGTCTTTGCCTTGAAAGGAAGAGGGTATCAAAGAATAAAGAGCAAGGCAGAAGTCAGGGACAGTGTTCTAATAAACACCCCTCAAGGCTGAGGGGAGCTATAGTGAGCTGCACCTTCTCACCCTAGCATTGTCTGCAGGCTGCTGTCTCACTCTGCACTCTGAGTTAGCCTCCTTACATTGAGCTTTGGGCCAGAAGCGAGCAGTCCTAATGGGAGACCCTGAAACTCAGTTTCAACTATTTCTTGCAACTAAGAACCGTGACTAATACACATGTTGCCTGAGAACCCCATGATGGGGTAAGAGAAACAAAGAAGCTACCTGACCCTAGGGCTGTAGCGTGTTCAAACACATAGGAGTATCACTGTCATGGGTGGTAGGACAGTGCATGTGTAGAGGGCAGTTTTTATGTTTATAGGTTTTCAAACAGCCAAAAGCCATTCAGTCAAGTTTCATCGGTATAAATAAATCCACCTTGGGGAATGTGTAAGTCCCCTTGGTATTTACAAGTGTCTCACAGAAGGAAGTCTCAAGAGCATGTTGTGCGCGGTTCTGAACAATGGAGCTACTGTGTGAAAAGGAAGGGCACCCAGAGCTACTACCTCACCTGCCACATGGCTGGCACAAATCCACCAAGGGATGCATACTCCACAAAACTGGGTTTTGTTTTGTTTTTCCAAACTCTGTACCTGCACGTACCACTGGACAATGCAACATAGAGATAGTCAAGCACACAGCATGACACCGTGTGAGTAAGAATGGTATAATTTCCAGAGATTAGCATTACCAGCTGTTACCTCAACCCTTCATTCATCTTCCTGCTCTCCACCCAAAGATGCTACTGGCAAAGTGGGACTTTTCAAGGTGGGCCTGGAATATGCCCAGTGCTTTCTAGACTAAAGTACTCATTACAAGGCTTATAGCAACCTTACAGTTAAGTATAAATGAGTAGCTTCAGTCTGAAATGTCCTTACCTTCAAGTAAGTACAGTAGGTGGGGTCCAAGTCCTCAGGAAACCAGGATTTGAGGTTTTTTCCCCAAAGGCCTAGGGCAACACTTGAATGCTGAAGTCTAACTGTGGAGTCTCAAGTTTTGTTTAACTTTTACCTTAGTTTTGTGGACCACAGGGAAAACAAAGTGACTCTTATCCCATCTACATCCAACAAAAGATGACTACGATGAACAAACTCACACGCGCACACACACACACACACACACACACGGGGGGGGGGGGGCGGTGCTATCAGAAGGGCTCTTGTTGGCAGGAGCAAGCATCTACTCCTGTACAGGGTCTGGACTAACTGGTGAGGCACTGTTCAAAACATACCTGTAAGAGCCTGTGGCCACCCGGACGCCGTCAATCAATGTGAACTTTTCATGAACCTTCCCAACAACCTTTGTTCCTGACCTTGCATAGTAGATATTTCCTGTAATAGTCCGCACTGTCATCAGCTATGGGGCAGGGAGTGGGAGGAAAAAATAAAATCAGCGACCAACACAGTGGCATTGTCCAGTGGGCTGAGCTTCCTGCTCCCCAACACAGTGACACTGTCCAGCGGGCTGAGTTTCCTGCTCCCCAACACACCTGTTTGCAGGAGCTTAGTGTAGGCTCATCATTGAGCGACAGCACACATGATACACTAGTCAGACACTGCTCAAGTAATGTTACTTCTGCATCTAGCCCATCTTTTCCTATGTAGAGAAGAGGTCTTTTATCATCCAGGCTGGCCTTGGACATGCAATCCCAAGTGCTGGGATTACAGGCCTGCACCACCACACTTGGCTGATATTTAGAGATCCTTAGCTCATGTGTGTATGTACTATAAAGAACATTTGCTTTTTGGAAGAAACCAGTAGAATCCAAGAAATGATTATGAAACAAAATCAGGGGAGATAAAATAATCAAAGAACATATGTTAGTAATGAATAACATTTGGTAAGGATTGAAAACTAAGCTGGCACTTCTCCTATTTCTTTGTTTCACTGCATCAATAAGGAATAATAGCCTACTTCACTTACTTCCACATTGGAAGGGGCTTGAAGCTGTAATCAGGTCAAGTCTCTAACACACCATGTGGGGATTAATCAGTCAGTTCACATCTCTTACAGGTACACAGTAACCAAAAGGGTACACTATGTACACATGGATGCACAATTATTCCCATAGAGATGACACTTACAAATGCATACATAACGGCATGCAAAATATGAAGACAATCTTGAGCAGAATAGAAATTGTATATCACTATAAATCTTAAAGTGCTTGTCATGTAACCTTGACAGGCTAAGTTCAATCCCTGGAACCCATGTAAAGATAGAGAGAGACCTGACACACAAAGTTGTCCTCTGACCTCATGTGCATTGCACACACCACACACAACGATAATAATAAACTTTACATTTTAAGTAAATGTTTAGGATCATTTGAATCTTTTTTATTCTATAGAAACAGAGAGCCTCTCCCATGCACCACACTAAACAGCAGAGGTGCGAGGTGTATTTCTTGCCTCAAAAACTAGAGAAAAAAGTAACTGATGACTGAAATCCTAAGCAAGACACCACATGAAGCAGAGGAGGGAGACCCATATCTGCCGAGTCTCAGCATGAGCAGAAACAGCAACTCTGTTCCTAACAGTTAGATCCTAGACTATGACACAACCACACCTGTGACACTCAACAATAAAATAAACACATTAAAAAGGAACATGTAACTTACACAGTTCTCAAAAACACTGAGCCAAGGGCTAAAAGCCAATCTCAGAAAGACACATGTGGTAGGATGTGACAGAATAACACAGAAAGACACATGCTGTAGGATGTGACAGAATAACACAGAAAGGAGTGACATGACCACTGTGGTGAAGTATGAGCGTGATCTTTGTGATGGCAGAGCAATTTTCTTTCCTTCTTGACAAGATCTGTCTATGTAGCCCTGGCTGGCCTCAGAGTCTCGGATCCACCTGTCTCTGCTCCCCGAGTGCTGTGATTAAAGGTGTGCACCAACAGTTCTACCTTCATGGGCACAGGTACACCAACACCACTTCCAGGCTCCAGCTCTGGACTATCATATAGTACAACAAACAAACAACTGGGAAGCCAGATAAGACATACATGGTACTCCCTGTGCTGTCTGCGGCTCTGTGATTCTGCCATTATTGCCAAATAAGACATTAAAATTAAAATCTAATGTCTGGACATACAATCATGTCTTTGATATGCTTATCAAAATGCATAGGAACTGAACCACAGGAACAACGCCTAGTGTTCTCCACAAGTGTCAAATGTCAAACCACAAAGATGGAGGTTACGAGCCAGGGAGACTTCACTAGTGAATGCAAGGTGCCCTGCTGGACTGGATCCTGGGTTACAGAAGGGGCAGTAGTAAAACAAAGCTGAGATTCAGAAGGTGCAGAGATAAGATGGTGCTAAACCTAACTGACTTTGGGGGGGGCAGTGGCGGCTTAAGAGAGGGTTTCTTTGTGTAGTCCTGACTGTCTTGGGACTCACTCTGTAGGCCAGGCTGGCCCTGAACTCAGAGATCCGTCTGTCTCTGCCTCCCACGTGCTGGAATTAAAGGCGTGTGCCACCACAACTGCCCAGCTCCAAGCTGATTTTGTTATGTGCACTGAGGACAGTGAGATAATAACATTTGAAGAATTTGGGCACAGAACATTCAGAAATTCCTTATATTATTGCTGCAGTTTCTTAAATCTTGAAAAATGATTTTTAAAAGATTTTAAATTATGAGTATCTATGTGTGAGTATGTGCACATGAGTGCGTCAGATTCTCTGAAGTTAGAATTACATATGCTTTGAAGACATGCATGTTGGGACCCAAACTCAGGTATCCATCTCTATAACCCTTCATAAATCTTAATTTCAAGGTAAAGTTTTTCTTTAAAAACTGGAATATTTCACAGATGAGCACATGAAATTGGCTGGATGGAGTAGGTTATGGAGTAGGTAAGTCAACACACAGTGAGCATAAACACAGCCTACTTGTAGGGCTAGAGATGGCTGTATCCTTTCCTTTAACATAGCTGAATGTTGTGGAAGCCTGTAATTGTGGACACAGCACTTCTGCCCACCTGTCCATGAATATGCAGCCAGATTCTTGTAGACAGAGTGACTCAAAATACTGAACCAATCAGAGTCCAGGGTAGGAGGAGCCTCTGAGAAGGGCATAGACACACAACACAGACAAGCCTAGGAGGGAAGCTGGTGCCTACCTAGGAAGGAGATAATCTACTATAAAGACAAACTGTCTTTAAACTTCCTGCAGAGGCTCTGGACCACCATGAAAGCAGCCGCCAACAAAATCAGCAATCACTCCTGGGTTTCTGCCTTGTTGATGAAGCAGAGAAAATGGCTTTGTCACAGCTGGGACAGTTCTGTCATTGTTCTGCTGCTGAGACTCGGCCTAATTACCCAAGAGCACCTTGAAATTATACCCTGGCCCCTTCCACAAGAGCAGCTGTGGCCTAAATACCTGGCTAGACGGCAGTGCTCTTTACCATGCCCAACTGGCATCTTCCTTAGCCCTCCTGGACTTATATTCAAGCTGACTGCTGAGTCACATGGCTGTCCCATTTGAGTCTCAAAGCCCAATCCTACCTGTATCATGAGTTGCCCTGTGGTACAAATGACAAGCTAGTAATGACCTTATTCAGCAAACCTTGGTTTGCTTATTGGGAAAAGCAGTCAGCAGGAGCTCTGGAGGAATGCTAAAGAGATGAAATTTTGTAGAAACCTATCTGTCTGTTTACAAGGCACTAAGTCAGGACCTCTCACAGAGGCCTAGAGGGGCAAAGGCTGACTTCTCTGCTGAATGCTGCATTCCTTGTGCCAAGACGTGCCTGGCAGCATGATGATGAATTCTGTTCTGACCTTCCCAAGTTGCTCCATTCTTTAGAACATGAATTCTGTAACAAATGCCTCTCTTACCACATTCCCAAAGACACTAAGCCAGGGCTGTGGCCTTATATCAAGATACTGAATTACTTTCATGCCTAGAGAAAAGGACATAAAATCTGGTTCTGTCGTGAGAAGTGAGCAGCAGTGGGTGACAGCGACTGTACACATGGGGTGAGAGGAAAGCAGACTGAGTCAAAGTCTGGGCCATGTTGTAGCTGTAGACTCCTGGGCTCTTGATCTCACCATTTCCTGATCCTTTGGATCAGGTCCACTAACCTGAAAGGGTCACTATGAGAGTGAGCACTGTCACATCTCTCAGAGCAGTGAGCAGTGCAGGGACAGAACGAGAGCTCCAAGACGGCCACTGTGGCTAAACCACCTGTAGCCATGGTGGCAGGTGGCAGCAACCTCCAAGCACTGGCTTGGCTACGGCTGGTCTGTACTCACTGCTGGGAAACCTGAGAGCAATTTTGCCTTTTTTTTTTTTTTTTTTTTTTTTTACAATGGCTTAATGGAGATGTAATTCATGCACCACAAAATTCACCTGCTTAGTGTGCAAATCTACACTTTTATGGATATACAGAACCATTTCCACAGTTGTAGAACTTTCTCACTACCTGTACCCCTTTAGCTACAAATCTACCCAGCCCTCTGGTGTAGGAGGGTCCTTCTGTATTTGGGTTGCTTTTATTGGTTAATAAAGAAACTGCCTTGGCCTTCTGATAGGGCAGGACTTAGATAGACAGGAGAAAGAGAACAGGATACTGGGAAGGGGACAGAGCCAGAGAGAGCCGCCCGCCATGAAGACACGCTGAATCTTTCCCGGTAAGCCACGACTCGTGGTGACACAC
>PVIU01017234.1:0-42546 GCA_004026605.1 Ondatra zibethicus
AGGGATGGGGGTGGGCCTTGGACTTCCAACAGGGCAGGGCACCATGCCCTCTTTCAAGGAAGAAGGGGGAGGGAGGAGGGGTGGGGGGTAGTGGGAGGGGACCGGGAGAAGGGGAAGAAAGGAAAAAATTTTTTTTTTATCTTTAATTATGTTCTTGAATGGAAAAAATAAAACAAAACAATGTATGGAAAAAAAAATCACAAAAAAAAAAAATACAGCTATCACCCTTGGCCACCAACACCTGGACTCTCCAGTTCATGCAGCGACAAAGGAAAGCTTCTTTTGCTGTTTTTACCTCTTGTATCACTCTTAAGATTCAGAGAGGTCAACTTTCTGCTGGGACTCAGATCACATGACAGCTATCAGAGGAATATCTAACTTCCTCTCAGATTATGTAGGAAATGTGATTGGATTCTTTTAAATAAAAGCATGGATGTGACCATCTCAAAATCAAATATTCAGTGGAAATAGCAGTGCCTTTGCTAGTCAGGGCTCTCCTTCATGGCTCCGTGTCTTCAGCAGACTATTCTTGGCTCACTTCTCTATTAAGTGAGGACTTTCTTTCCACATTTTCTCACATACCCCAGTGCTAAGATTATATGCAACATTTTACAGCTAAAGAAATGAAGCTAGAATCCAATTCATGCCCAAGTTTGTAGAACTTTAAAAGTTATGACCTATCTTTCAAGTCCATAGAGGGTTAGGCCTGCTAGGAAATCTTCATTCTGCATTACTAAGGTAGATAAGTACAAACAAGAAGCAGCAAAGGTTATGTACTCACTGGACAAATGAACTGAAGCAAAACTCAGAGAGACAAGATGCCAACACTGTGGGGATATTTCTCCTATTAGAGAAAAAGGAAAACAGTGCTCTGGGAGCCAGACTTTCCTCTTGGCAAATAGTTAAGCAGAAACAAGGAAAATATCACCACAGTGTAAAAGGCATGATATGTCAGCTCAACCCAGAAATCAGTTGTAGGTAGCAGACTAAAGACAATTAAGGTCTCTGTTCCACAGAGACGTCTTCAGAGCCAGGGAGCTTTGTGATGATCGGCACTGACTACAGATGGTGTCTACCTATCTTCCTGAAACACCGTCACAAACCTAACACTAAAGCACCAAGAAGTTTGAAGTTGAAATACAAGTTTTTAAATGTACATTGTTACAAGACTAAAACAAGTTAATAAGCTAAAATTTGTTTTCAGTCCTTAATGACTTCATAGTAAATATACTATGTTTATATTACCTGAGGGTATTATCACTCATTTGGCTAATGGATAAGTGAAGTAAAATTAGATTGAGTTTATTGGGATATTATTGATGCTTTACAGCATAATAGAAACTGACATTCAGAGGGGTAATCTTTTTCTCTTGACACTAGTTGCTTAATGTAGTGTTCAGTTCAGGACATAATGAGCAGTAGGAGAGCAATTTAATAGATGGCATATCAAATCATAATCTATTACCTACAACCTCAGTTCTCTGTCAAGATACTACTTGATTCAGAACTTGATAGGACTGATGTATATATGCATCTATAAACACATGTGTATGTGTGTACATATATGCATATATATGTGTGAATATGGATACAGTTTGTTTTTTATGTGTGTATGTGTGCATGTGTGTGTGCTTATGTATGTATGTATACACATACATATATGTGGTATATTCAGTGTGTATGAGGTATTTGTGTGTGTTTATATGTATGTGTTTGTACACATACATATATGGAGTAATGGTATGTGATGTATGTGTATGTGTAAGGTTTGTGTGATGGTATGTTTATGTATATGTGTATGTGTAGTGTATGTATATGTATGTATATGTGATTATCTATAATATAGAATTCAAGTATCAGGAAATAAATAGATGCTTTTCGTGCAACAAAATGATATTTTATGATTGGAATAAGGTGGCTGCATTTTGGGAAAATGTGTTAGCTAAATGAGTAGAGAGTATTACCAAGGGATGAAAAGAAGTCTTTGTGACACATTGGTCTTATTGCGATGGGAGGGTAAACACAGAGAAAGCCACTTGTGTGAACTCTAATCTTTGTTATGGAATATTAGTTGAAGTTGTGTTTCATTTGTTTATGCTGTGGAATATTTGTTTAATATATACAAAGATGTGTTTCATTCTTTTGTGTTGCATTTTTTAACTTTGTAAAGCTATGTTACTTTATATATCTAAAACACCTGATTGGTCTAATAAAGAGCTGAAAAGCCAATAGCAAGGCAGGAGAAAGGATAGGTGGGGCTGCCAGGCAGAGATAATAAATGGGAGGAGCAATCTGGGTAAAAAAGATCACAGAGCAAGAAAGAAGAAGGAAAAGAGAACACCAGGGACCAGTCACCCAGCTACACAGCAAGTCATGGAGTAAAAACTAAAGCAAAGATATATAGAAATAGAGATAGATGAAAGCCCAAAGATAGATAGGATAATTTAAGTTAAGAATAGTCAACTAAAAACAGCCAAGCTTAGGCTAGGCATTCATAAGAAAGAATAAGCCTCTGTGGGATTATTTGGGAGCTGAGTGGCAGACCTTCCCCAAAAGAGTGAAAAAAAGGAAAAGACAATGACAAGTCATGGTACTGAGTTGGAAAAGAGTAATGTGTGGAGGTGTGCCAAGAAGCTTGTGAAGGGCATTTCCCCAAGGGAAGGCATCTTGAGCCTACAGTGAGAGAGGAGTTTGTCACAGCAAGCCGTTAGCATGACTTCTTTACAGAAGTGGTCACTTGTGTGGAGAAATTGATTCTAACATAGCCATGCTAAAAGAGGGCAATGCTAATGTTTTACATTTGTATTATATAGGTAATTTCAGGCACCAGCAACTCTTACAGTTCCCACCCCTAACCCCGTTCTCAGCTGTATGTCTTGCCAGGACCAAGATATGATGTATTATTCACACATGCTGTTGCCACAGCATACACTGTTGATAGGTTTTCTGACTAGTGAGAAAAAGGGTGAAAAAGGAATTGTGCAATAGGAAAGTATTGTATTAGGTAGGACACATGGCTAAACTTTGGTGTCCTTTTTTCTCTCTAGATGGTGTCAAACAAAACATGAAGCCTCTCTGTGATTTATTTTCATATCTAAGGAGGATTCCACCAACATTAAGTGTAACAGTACCTACAAGTCTCTTGGAACAGCATCAAATTAAATACCTATTATAAATATTAGAGTATCAAACCTTAGCAAATTTTTGGGCAGGTGTTTGTAGCATAACCACTTTTTAGTACATTTCATATCTGATTTTTTAAGTGACTTTATAGTCAGTGACATATACATTCTGGCCATTGGATTGTATTTAAATAGCTTAAGTCCTACATATTAAAACAGCAAAACTATGGGAAATAGCCTAGATGAAGTTGGTGCTATCTAGCAATTAAAATTTTGAAGTTCTAGTTACTTCATAAGCTTACTCTGTTGATTAATTTGTAATTATCTTGAAGTTGACCCACAGAAATAGATGATTGCCCATTTTATACACTTCTTTATATTCTATAAAAACAAATTTAAAAAGATGAACTAGCAAGAGTAGTATGACCAACCAGATCTGGAAGCAAGAGTAGTTTTGTTTAAGCTGTGGTGAAGAAATGTAATGATTAGCAAGGTACTGGCATACTGACTTGTTCAGAGATGTTTAGAATCAGTAAGTATTCTGTAAGCATTTAAAAATCCTTAAATGATGTTTGAAAGGATGCCATACTTTCTTACTTAGTGTGTGCTTTTCTCTGTGTAAGTAAAATCAAATCTTAATTTACGTTCACCAGAAGATTAGATTTGTAAATATAAATAAATAAGGTGATTGTATTTTTTCAGTGTTTTTAATCTGAACATTCTCAAATAAATTATTGTTAAAAAAATAAAGGAGTGAAAAGTATTCCTGGATGGACATATACTACTGTACCATGTCATTTGGTGCCTAACAGAGATAACAGAGACTGAAAGTTTTTCAACACTCTAATGAAGATGGTGCTTGTCTATATCATCAGAATGCTCTCTTTAAAAAAGCAATAAGAAGCCCAGGACCAAATTACCTAAGATCATGCATCTTATTTCTCCATGTACCTCTTAACACAAATACCTATGTATTGCTCTTAAGAAACAGTGTGTTTACGAAAACAAGGAGGCCGCAGAGTATGTTCATCTTTTGGCCTAGAGAATGAAGGAAGCCAAAGAAAAGTGCTGGTAATAGATTACCAAGAGAAGTAGACTGTCCTAGTTGAGAGCTTCTGCTTCTAAGTCTGAGTCCATAAAAGAAACCAAGATAACCATACATTTCTTCCAGGAAGAACTTAAAGATGCATGATAATTCAACATGGCAGAGTAAACTCCTTCTAAGTGTATTACAAACTTCATTTTCACAGTACTGTTGACTGGCAGTTTATTTTTTTATCAAGAATCACATGACAAAGTAGACCATGAGGTATTCCTATAGTTTATCAAGATATATAACACAGTCCTTATGTTACAACAACTACTTAAATACTAGCAAGCTAATTTGACAACATTGGCACCTTTATTAAGATGGCCTTTGATGATGGTGAGAAGGTATGCTCATTGTCAATTAAGCCTAATAGCATTTGAAACATAGGTCTTGTTGACAATTCATCAGATGGCTCCTTACAGGAGATAAATCTGTCAAAAAACCAAAAAGCCAACCAGTCTTTATTTGCATCACACAGTCATTGGAGTGACTGACACATTTTCAGTGATGTTAAAATCATATTTTTCAGGAGTAGTTAACAATAGAATTTTTAGTAGATAACCCATGATGAATTTTGTGTAATATGAGTTTGTTTGAATATGCATTTGATAAAATATAAGTGTTGAACTATGATCAATGTGGTACTAATTGATACATGGTGTCCTAAAATAATTTAAATTTTCCAAATAGATGAAATGACCTATGTTGCACTGAAGAAGATAGTTGGCCATAGGAGAGGGGCCTGGGAGCTGCACAGCCATCAGCCAAGGAAAGGTGCTGGATACATGGTAGATCCAACACAAGACACACTTTGATATGTGAAGAGTTTTCCAAGACTTTTCTCTTTCCTCTCATCATGATGTCTCTCCTCTAACATTTCTCCCCATGACTTCATTTGCTGAACTGATTGAAGAAGAAATTTGTCTTAGAGGTGAAGATAGAAGAAAAGCCATTTTATCTTACATATGAGTGATTTTTTTAGATTACTTTCCTATGATGAAGTTGACAGAATTCTGTATTTTATCAGTTACTCAGAAAATCTGAACAGAAACTTCTGACATTGAAGTTACTTACTTCAGGATTGCCTCAATTACTCTTGGAATCAGTGCACTTTTACCACCCCCAGTGAAAATCCTACAGCCTCTTACTTAACAGTATTCATTACCACCACTCATCGTGTAAAGCAAAATGATAATGTAGGTGATTAATTTAGATGAGCAATATCTAAGAGTTCTTAAGAAGTTATCACATATAAAAAAATGGCTATACTTCTTGGGACTAGAACTTTGGAAGAGATATATTACTCAGTCTAAGGGGCTGTAGACTCCTATGCTATTTTTATCGTAGGATGAAGTAGAAACACCTTAGGAAGGATATCAACAAACTAATCTGTAAGCTTCAGGTTCCAAAGTGAGAGCAAAGATGTACAGGTGGCTAAACCAAATGATAATTCTTTGTTACTACACCTGGAGATGATTAATAGACATCACCTTGCTGTTACTAATACATAATTTTAAAATAGGAATACAAATTGCTAGGTTTAGTAGGTTCCCTGCACAAGCCAACAGGGGACATGAGAGAACAGGGTTTTATTAAATACACATTCTTAGTGACTGTCCAGTGGAGGGTAAAATTGATGTGCTTCAAGGATTAATTAAGCCATTCTGAAGTTCTTTTTTTTTTAGTTGCCAAATATAGGAAAAAATCAACCTAATCACAGACAACCACTTACTAAATCACCCATCTCACTTAACACCCATCTGCCACCTACCAGCTATCAACAGGTACCTTGAATGATGGCTTCTGTTCGAAGCATAGCATTTTATTTTTACTGAAATAAAGTATGTATCTTTGAGAAATTTTGGAATGCTTTCATTCAGTTTATAGAGCTTCCTTAGCTCTTGTATTGGACCAGACATCCTAGAGAATTCTAGAGCTTATTCTAATTTTTTGGAAGGTCTGAATTTAGATGTAATAAATATGTACTACAGCATAAGAAATGTACTGTACATAGCCTCTTTAGAATAGCAAAGCCGACCTTAAACTAAATTAGGTGAGAGGTTAGGGACTGTGACAAGTAGTGAGGATCAGTGTGATTACAGAATATCAAAGGTGAGGTGAACATATCTTATTACCAATAATACCAATGAAAACATAATTTACATATATTAGCCTAATAGTTAATATTTCTTCTGTTCAGTTTACAGGATTGAGTTCCACACAGAGTCAGAAAGTTGCCTACATTACTTGGCATTTAAACAGCAGTTTCTAGATTCTTTTTTTCTCTTATTTTAAAAATAACTATCTTTTTCATTTTACATACCAACCCCAGTTCACACTCCCTCCTGTCCTCCCACTCCTTCCACCTTACCCCTGTACCACCCCCATCCACTCCTCAGAGAGGGTAAGGTTTCCCATGGGAACTCAACAAAGTCTAGCACTTTGAATTGAGGCAGGACCAAGGCCCTCCCCACTCTATCTAGGTTGAACAAGGTATCTCTCCAAAAGGGATGGGTTCCAAAAAGCCAGTACAAGAAGTAGAGATAAATCCTGATCTCATTGTCAGTGGCCCCACAGTCTGCCCCAGCCATACACCAATCACCACATTCATGGAGCATAGTTTGGTCCTATGCTTGTTCCCCTGCTGTCAGGCCAGAGTTGGTGAGCTCCCATTAGCTCAGGTAAACTGTTTAAGTGGTTATCCCCATCTTGGTCTTGTTTCATTTGCTCATATTATCACTCTTCCCTCTCTTCGACTGAACTACGGACATTCAGCCCAGTACTGCTCTTTGGATCTCTGCATCTGATTCCCAATTTTATGGGAAACAATGAAAGAGCAGTGTTAAAAGAAAGTTCATAGCACTATATGCCTTTATGAAGAAGCTGGAAAACTCCCACACTAGTGAGTTAACAGCACACTTGAAAACTCTAGAGCAAAAATAAGCAAACTTACCCGGGAGGACTAGATGGCAGGAAATAATCAAATTGAGATCTGAAATTGAAAAAAAAAAAAAGAAGTGAAGGAAACAATAAAAAGAATCAATGAGACAAAGAGTTGGTTCTTGGAGAAAATCAGCAAAATAAAGAAACATTTATCCAAACTAACCAAAAGGAAGAGAGAGAATATCCAAATTAACAAAATCAGAAACAAAAAGAGGCACATAACAACAGACATGGAGGAAATGCAGAGGACCATCAGGTCATATTTGGAAAACCTGTACTCCACACAATTGGAAAACTTAAATAACTTTCTGCATAAATATCATTTACCATAATTAAATCGAGACTGAATAAGCAAATTAAAGTTCTACTAAGGAACTTCTAAACTCATAAATACCTTTAGTAATATAGTAGTATACAAGTTTAAGCAGAAAAAAATTAGTAGCCCTCCTTTACATAGAATAGGCTGAGAAAGGAATCAGAGAAACTCACCCTTCACAATAGCCACAAATAACTTAAAATATCTTGGAGTAACTCTTATCAAGCAAGTGCAAGAACTGTATGACAAGAATTCTGCAGAAAGAAATTGAAGAAGACACCAGAAAATGGGAAGATTTTTCATGCTCTTGGGTAGGTAGAATTAACATAGTAAAAATGGCAATCTTATCAAAAGCAATTTACAGATTCAATGCAATGCCTATCAAAATTCCAGCAAAAATTTTCACAGACCTCAAAATAACAATACTCAACTTTATATGGAAAAGCAAAATATTCTCTGACCTTGAAAGAACAATACTCAATGTTATATGGAAAAGCAAAAAACCCAGGATTGCAAAAACAATCCTGTACAATAAAGAAACTTTTGAAGACATCACAATCCCTGACTTCAAATTCTACTATAGTGCTACAGTACAGAAAACAGCCTGGTATTGGCATAAAAACAAACAAAAGGACCAATGGAACCAATTTGAAGACCCAGTTACCAATCTATGAACACCTGATTTTTGACAAAGAAGCAAAAAATATAAAATAGAAGAAAAAAAGCATATTCAACAAATGGTGCTGGAATAACTGGATATCAATATGTAGAAGAATGAAAATGGGTTCATATCTTTCACCATGCACAAAACTCAAGTCCAAATGAATCAAAGATCTCAACATAAAATCAACCACAGTGAACCTCATAGAAGAAAAGTTGGGAAGTACACTTGAATGCGTTGGCACAGGAGACCACTTCCTAAAATAACCCCAGTAGCACAGACACTGAGAGAAACATTTAATAAATGGGACCTCCTGAAGCTGAGAAGCTTCTCTAAAGCAAAGGACATAGTTAAAAAGACAAAATGACAGCCTACAGAATGGGAAAAGACTTCACCAACCTCACATTTGACAGAGGATTGATCTCCAAAATATACAAAGAAATTAAGAAATTGGTCATCAAAAGAACAAATAATCCAAAAAAATGGGGTACAGACCAAAACAGAGAACTCTCAACAGAAGAACCTAAAATGGCTGAAAGACACTTAAGGAAATGTTCCACATTCTTAGCCATAAGAGAAATGCAAATCCAAACAACTATGAGAATTTCTCTAGAGCCAAGTTTCTTGCTAATCCTATAGCAAGATTGCTCCCTCAATCAAGATATCTCTTTCCTTGCTCTCATCGCTGTCCTTACTCCATCTCTACTGTCCATTCCCTCAAGTTCTCCTCACCCCTCCCCTTCTCCTCTCCTCCCCCTTTTCTATCCTCCCTTCTTCCCCCACTCTCATGCTCCCAATTTTTCCAGGCGATCTTGTCTATTTCGACTTTCCAGGTATAACTACATATGTTTTTCTTAGGGTTCATCTTATTCCTTAGCTTCTCTATCCACAAGGATGACCCCAGTTAAGACCCTAAGCAATAATGGAGAGGGGGCCCGAGCTTTACTTGCTTTGTAGTCAGCCTGATGAATATCTTAAATATCACCATAGAACCCACATCCAGCCACTGATGGAAACAGAAGCAGAGACCCACATCAGAGCACTGAATTGAGCTCCCAAAGTCCAATTGAAGAGTGGAAGGAATGAGAATATGATCAAAGAGGTCAAGACCATGATGGGTACACTCACTGAAATAGTCTACCTGAGCTACCTTCCCTTGGAGCTCACCAACACCAGCTGGACTGGGAAGGAACAAGCATAGGACCAAACTAGTCCCTCTGACTGTGGTTGACAGTTGCATGGCTGAGGCAGACTGAGAGACCACTGGCAGTGGCACCAGGATTTATCTCTTCTGCATGTACTGGCTTTTGGGGAACCTATTCCCTTTGGATGGATACCTTGCTCAGCCTAGATATAGTAGGGAGGGCCTTGGACCTTCCCCAAAACAATGTGCCTTATCCTCTCTGAGGATTGGATGGTGGTGGGGTTGGAGGGTATGTGGAAGGAATGGGAGGAGGGGAGGGAGTTGGAACTTGGATTGGTATGTATAAGGAAAAAAATAAAATTAATTAAAAATGAATTAAAAAATATTTCAAGATGATTTTTAGATATTGACAATCTAAATAGATTCTTATGGTGTCTCTTCACAGCAACAGAAACCCTAAGACAGCTTCTTATACAGGATATCATTTCTGTGATTTCTCTTTATGGACATATCCACAGAATAAATAGTGGTGAGAAGCTAGGGAGAAAGCTCAGTGAATAAAGCACTTGTTTTGCAAGTGTGAGGATCGGAGCATGGATCCACAGAGAGCTGGCCTGTTACCACGATGTTCAGAAGACCGGGACTGGGGAAGCTAGCAAGCTAAAATCGGGAAATTTGCAAGCTGGGTTTCAGTGAGAGACTCTATTCCCGGGATTCAGTGAGAGACTCCTCATTATCAAATAAATTGGAAAGCAGTTGCAGAAGACACTACCTTTAGGTTAGAATTTGGATAAAGAATAGTTATAATTAAGTTAGGCATTAAAGGGGCTAGCCTAACATAGTCTAGATTAATTTCCTAATATGCAATAACTGTGAAATTTTAATCATGAACTACTCAACATTTGTATAGTCTTTTATTGCTTTTTCAAATAATGCTAGTGAAGTGCTCCACTACTCCTCTATCTGACCCCACCTTAATCGGTAGAGTTTCAAGGAGACAAAACATCTTAAGCATGCTCCAGGTAAAACAGTTCCTTAACACCTTTGACTCTGTCCTTGGCAGCAGCGAAGAAAAGAACTGGGCATTTTGGGTGTTACTTTGCTGCTAAAAATAAATTATTCAAAGTAGATATTCATAAACAATAGGAGTTTATTAAAGTCACAGCTCTGGAAACTTGGATGCAAGACAGCAGCTCCAGTAAGGACTTTGGTGTCTCATGCATCATAGCATGGTAGGAAGGGCAAGAAGCAGGCACAAGACAGGCAGAGCTATTTCAGTTCATTTATTTTTATCAGATACCCTCTTCTATAATTGGTATTAATCCATTCATAAACACAGAGATTTTATGGCTTTGTTGCCTCTCAAAAGTTCTTATTCTCATTATTTTAAAAATAGAAGTGAAATTTCTACATGAGATTTGGAGGGCACATTCAAGACACAGCTTGGAGGGTTTTTTTTTTTGGTATTTCTAGGGCACAGTATCATAGTGTTTGTGCTTCTGGATTGAAGAGAGTATCCAAAAGAGACCGTCCCTACTTCTAGACCTTACTCCACCAATGGAAGACTAAAACCACTGACTGAGTTTCTCATTCATAACTAGTACCCAGCCTGTATCTGTGAAAAATATCTCATTTCTTCTTATTCTAGTTCTCCTTAGACCTTCAGTGTTAAGACCAGGAAGTCTGACAACATGGCAGCCACCCTCCTTTCTGACCAGTTTTGGGGTATATATTAACATTCTATTTCTTTGTTTGTTTATTTGTACATATGCGTGTGAGAGTGTGTGTGTGTGCATGTGCACAAGTGTATGCTCATGGATACAGGTACCACTCCATGAGGGAAAATACAAAGTTGGAAATCAGTAAAAACCGTCTTTATTATATTAAAATAACGTATTCATGTGGTTTCTATTTGTATATACATGTAAAAAGAGCTGAAAATGAACTATAAATAGTAGTTAAATTTCACATTAAGACTTTTCATTATACTAAATTTGATATTTATAAGTGTATGAAATAAAATACAACCATATCTGCCCCAAGAGACCCCTTCAATTCACCTCACATTTCCCCAACTTATTCCCCCATCCCACCTTCATGTCCTTTTTTTTTTTTTTTTCATAGCACATTAGGTTCAGTTTGGTTTGTTTGTTTTTGAGGCACAGTCTCTGTTTGTAGCCCCACACTGTCCTGGAATTTAACATATAACTTATTCTACCCTCCAACTCTTATTGATTCTCCTGCCTCAGCTTTTAAATACTGTTATTTTTTAATAAAGACTACTGAATATATACTTGTGAGTTAAATGCCATAATGCCTTTTAGTCCAAACTGAATTGGAATTTCGGAATGAAATTAAACAAGACATACTGTTTCAGGAGACTGTTGTACAGCCCTGGTATGGCTAAGAGAATGGGACAAAGACCAGGATTACTGCAACCCATTCTTTGAGTGCAGAAAGAACTTGCAAATGTACGGACTCAACTAACTTAGATAGTCATTCACTCTGGGAACAGAAGGAAATCATCAGCATAGCCTGGAGCCCCACATGTAGTGTGTGCAACACGTTAAACTCTAGCTCTCTTTGCTTAATTGCCACACAAACTGCTCAAACTGGCTTTCTAAGGTGTACTTGTGTTAAAAATGAATAAATTGATAGTCTCATTTATACTTCATGCTTTGCAAGCTTGATAAATGTGAGTCCGGTCCACAGCAATTGACCCACTCTGGAAATGCTGACAAAATCAAGCCCTGAGTATATAATCTAATCTAGGCCCTAGCCTTTGTTATTATCTTCAAGGCAAATGTTATTTTTAGAAGTATTTCATTAAAATTAATAAAACTTTTTCTCTAAAAGCTGTTACTGTACCTAAATTGCTCCATTTCTGTCAAAGCACAACCATTGTTCAAAGCTTGATCTAAGCCTTTATCTCCTACATGAAAGTCTTCCATCGCAGAAGGTGATTTACTTCTAAATTGCTATTGAAATTATTTTTTTGGATACTTGTCAACCATTGATCGTGTTTTTGTCAGTTGATAAAGATCATATCTTGTGTAACACCAAGCTTAGTGTTTCTGTAGACAGTGCTATTTATTATAGTTTCATACTAACTATTGCTTGAATTGAATTTTTATTTGTTGACTTGAGCTCTCTTCATTGCCTTCTGCTTCAATCACGACTTCCCTGGTGTCCTTCAATTTCATTTAAGCACGTGCACTTTTTAATGCTTGTTGAAATTTTATTTTACATTGTTCACATTAATAACCGTCGTTTCCTTGTTTAAATTTTGTGTTTTGATGATACATTGAATGTGAAGAATACAGATGTGATGGGATATCATCCATTAATACAAGGATATACTGCAACACACTGAAAGCAGGTGAGACATAACTGTGCCCTCAAACACTGGTTATTTCTTTATAGTGCAAACCACCAGTACCTCCTTCTAGCTTTATGAAAGATACATTAGAGTTATCTCTTGTTTATAAACTCTCATGGTGGAAATTGCTAGCATATGTGAACTGTATTCTTAATGAATGGATCTGAATGTTTTGCACCTCTTTTCATCAGTGGAAAACTTACTGTACTTGTTTTATATAAAATCTACCCTCAGAAATAAATAAAAATAAAGTGATATGTTCATAAAAATACAGGATTTTTCTTTATTGAAAATAGTTTTTCATACAATATATACAATAAATATGATTAAGGTTTCCTTCCTTCTACTCCTTCCAGTTCTCCTTCTTCCAAGACCTTAATTAGGATCATCCTCTTTCTGTATCTCATGAGAAACCAAACAGAATTTTAAGGGCTAATAAAATCTAATAAGATAAAATAAAAACTATCACATTGGAATAGAACAAAACAAATAAACAGAAGGAAAATAGCCCAACATAAAGAATAAGAAACAGAAGCCCACTGTTCACACTTTAGGGAATCCCCTAAAACAATAAACTGGAATCCATAAATTATATGCAAGAAAAAATGAATAAAATGAAAAGAAAGAATAAAAATATATAAAGAAAATAAAATTATAATAAATTAAGAATTATGAGGTAAAATTATTATTTTTTTAAAAAAGATAAAGCCCTGGTATGACATTATAAAACAATGAACTTCCAAAGATGCCATTGAAATCCACTAAAATCAGGAACAAGACAAGAGTGTCTACTCTTTCTATACCTATTTAGCTTGAAGTCTTAGGTAGGTAGAACAATAAGAAAATGGAAGAACAACAATACAAATTTGAAAAAAGAAGTTAAAGTATTTTTATATGTAAATGATATGATAGTATAAATAAATGATCACAAAAATTCTACCAAGAAAACCCTACAGATAATAAACAGTTTCAGCAAAGTAGTTATATATGATAAATAAAAAAGCAAAACCAAAAAACAAACCAATATTTTTTCTATATACAAATAACAAATGGACTGAGGAAGAAATCAGAGAAACAATACCTTTTACAATCACCTCAAAAATATAAAATATTTGGGCTAATTTCAATGAAGCAAGTGAAAGATACATAAGATATAATCTTCAAGTAATTGAGGGAAGAAATTGAAGAAGATATCAGAAGATGGGAAGATCTCTTATGCTCACTGCTCACAGATCTGTAGGTTTCATAAAGTAAAAATGACTCTCCTACCAAAAGCAATCTATCCTACCAGCATCAATGAAATTACCATCAAAATTCTACCACAATTCTTTTCAGATTTTGAAAAGAAAAATTCCAACTTCATATGGAAACACAATAAACTGGAACAGCTAAGCCAACCCAGAATAATAAAAGAACTGGTAGAGATGTCATCATCCCTGATTGGAAGTTGTACTATGGAGCTATAGCAATAAAAACAGCATGGTATTGGCATAAAACCAGAAATCAAATTGAAATCCCAGACATAAATCTATACACCCAGTTGGAAGCCTGATTTTTTGTAAGAAAGAAAACAAAAATACACACTGGGGGAAAGAAGCAGCATCACCAATATCTAAATCTAATGATGCTAGTCAAACTGAATGGCCACATGTAGAATAATCCAAATAAATCCCTGCCTATTACCCTGAATAAAACTCATATCCAAATGGATCAAAGACCTCAACACAAAACTAGATACACTACCCCGATAGAAGACAAAGTGGGGAATAACATGGGACTCTTTGGCATAGGAAAAATTATTCTAAGCAGAGCACCATTAGCACAGGCACTAAAATAAAGAATTTACAAAGGGACCTGATACAACTGCAAAGCTTCTGTACAGCAAAAGACATCATCATTCAGACAAAGTGACAGCCTACAGAATGGGAAAAGAGTTTATCAACTACATACATATCTAATAGAGGGCTAGTATCTGAATGTATAAAGAACTCTAAAAACTGGATGTCAAGAAAGCAAATAATCCAATTAGAAAATGAAGTACAGATCTAAACAGAGAATTCTCAAAAACAGGAAACTCAAATGGCTGAGAAATACTTAAAGAAATACTTCATCATCCTTAGCCATCAGGAAATGCAAATCAAAACTACTTTAAGGTTTCATCTTAGTCCTGTCAACATGGCTAAGATCAATAGAATAAGTGACAGCTGATGCTAGTGAAGATGTAAGTGGAAATGTCATTCATTGCTGATGGCAGTGCACACTTGTACAACCATTATGGAAATTTGTGTGGCAGTTTATTAGCATGATAGGAATAAGTCTTACTCAAGATCCAGCTCTACCACTCGTGGGAATATATCCAAAGGACACTTTCTTCTTGCACAGAGACACTTACTCAACTATGTTAGTTGCTACTCTATTCATAACAGCCAGAAATCAGAAACAACCTAATTTCTCTTAAGAGATGAATGGATGAAGAAAATTTGACATGTTTGCACAATAATATACTACTCAGCTATTTAAAAGAAGAAATCACAAAAATTGCAGAAAAATGAATGGAACTAGAAAAAAATCATCCTGAGTAAAGTAACCCAAACCCAGAAAGACAAAAATGCTATGTATTCACTTATATGGGAATATTGGCTGCTAATTCAATGATAACAAAGATTCCCAGAGGTTTGGTATAGAGTAAGGGTTGGGGTAGGGGTGACAGATAGATCCCTTTAGAAAATGGACAAAAAGGCTCCATTGCTGAAGAAAACATCTATACAACTCATTTAATATGGATAATCAAGTTGGTGCCTACATTGAGCCTTCATCTCTGTGTGCCAGTGTCTTTGGTATGGGAAGGTACTCTGTATGCTACCAACAGAGGAATTTAAACAACAACCCAGACCTTTATCATTTGGTATACAAAGGTGCCCTTCTTGCAAGATAAGTTAGTGTCATGGTGACTCAAAATTTGTGGTAGTAACTGACTAATATCTGACTTAGGTTAGGCCCACTGCACAAGATGGAACCAATTGTTAACACTACTTGAGTAACCAAAGACCTGAGATTAGTTATCTCAGGTATCTTAGGTAAAACAAGAGCTAGTGTTCTAAAACTTATAGCAATAAAATGGCATTCTGCTATAGTCATAGATCAAATGTCTTGCTCAGCTCCACCTGAAAATCTTCCTCTCACTGTAGACGGGAACAAATAGAGACACACAGCCAGACACAATGCAGAACATGAGAGATTTTCAAACAACCAGCCCTAAATTGGGTGTCTCCATCAATTCCATCCCCTCAGAGTTTGGTGAACCCTGCAGAAGAGAGGATGTAAAGAGCATAAGAGAGTGTGGAGAACAAATGAAAATAAGGCTTTCTAAATATTTGTGATCAATAGACATATGATCTCATAGAGACTAGGGCAACATACACAGGACCTACCTGGGTATGTACCAGAAGAGCTCCTACATCTGAAAGCAAAAGAGGATATATGCCCTTATCCTTAAGTTCAAATGAGAACCACCTGCAACTGGAAATTCAGTTTCCTTCAAGAGAGTCTCACTGGGGAATCAACTATCCTTCAGTGTAGGCTGCATTCCCAGAGTAGATGGCCAAAAGAAAAATGAACTCAATATAGGAACTCTCAATAGAATAGTTATGAATTGGAGTGATCCTTGAACTGTATTAATCAATGATGCTTAACTTTGCTACAAAGAAGAAGAGAGAAATCTGAGTATAATTTGGCATCTACACTTAATGAGTATGGAAGTAAGGAGGTGATAAATGATGTTATTTCTGTATTATACTTTTTTATTTATGTATCATATGTACTTTAAGAGCAAAGGAATGGTTTGTAGGCTGATACATTCTTTATATATGTTTGAAACACCACATTTGTTATTAAAAATTCACTTAAAAATCTGTAGTAAGAGGAGTGGGTCACGTTCCCAGTGCCTGGCTCCAAGCTGCCTGACTAGCTTACACCCGAAATAACCAAACAGAAATTGTATTAATTAAATTATTGCCTGGCCCATTATATCTAGCCTCTTCTTGGCCAACTCTCACATCTTGATCTAACCCATTTCTATTAATCTGTGTTCACCATGAGGTCGTGGCTTACCAAGAAAGAACCTAACCAGCGTCACTCTCAGACAGGAGTTTCATGACATCTGCCACACAGCCTTCTTCCCAGCATGCAGTTCTCTTTTCCCTTCCTATCTATGTTCTGTCCTATCAAAAGGTCAAGGCAGTTTCTTTATTCAACCAATTAAAGAGACACAAATACAGAAGGACCTTCTACACCAATAATCATGACTACAAATAATTGTAAATGTTGCTTGAAATGTTGACAACATCTAAAATAGAGAAGAGGATGTCTTGTGCAAACAAACCTCCTGTGCACTCTTGGCATGGACTGTATGGAGACCATTGCTACTTGACAAAATTCCAGCCAGCATTTTGACGTTTTGACCACACTTCTCCAGAATGATTTTTACTTTCATTTTTAATGATTCTCATTATTAATGCCTTTCCCTTTGGGAAATTTTGTGTGGGTTCTGGTAAAGGGTGAAAATGAATACAATGGTCGCCTCTCTAAACAAAATAATTCTTTGGGAAAAAAAATTCCCTGCTACTTCAGAACCAGGAATCTCATTGTGCCCTCCAATTACACCAAGAACAGAAAAGGGAAAAATTTTCTAAACAGAGCTAATCCCAAGGATGAAATGCCTACAATTGACATCCAGAGCTTGAGGCCATTAAGGACAATAATAAGTGTAAAGAAATCAGAATGGTACAGTATAATGGGAAAAAACTAAGATATCAGGACCTTTACTTTTGGGAGTGTTATGAGGGGAACAGGTCAAATTAGTAAGACACACAGGGACACAATTAGGGAATAGGTCAGTGTTTATTCCACTGAGGACTAAATATTGCTATTAAATTGAAGTATAGTGCCTAGTGTCCAAAAGAAGTTCTTTCCTCAAGATCTGGCATTGCATAAGGGTCTGTGTTCCCTCTGGGACTTGAGAAAAATCCCTGCTTGCTAAAGCGGTCATTCTTATCTCTGGCAAGAGCAACTTGCACACCTTCCATTAAGACATGACCAGTGCTTATGGTGAAGGTCAATACTAAATTCCTCAACCCTTGATCTCAAGCCACATCCCAGCTCACATGCCTCTTTCTCAACTATGGGATATAACAGGTGTATTCTTTCTTTCAATAAATGCTGCTGGCAGTCATCCCATTGTCCCTCAGACTGTGCCTGTGCCCCCTGCACCCTGCTGGCTCCACACATCCTCTTTGGGATGTGAGCACCCATCTAAGCAGGTCTCCAGCACTCTCTTTCTAATGTTCTGGTTTATTAGTATTCAGCCAACATACATTATGGGCTTTGACCACCTTTTCACCCCATTTTTGACAGGTTGCACAAGCATCAATAATCCATTGAATGGGAATAAAGAAAATAATTTAATGTATGTGTAAGTCAGTTAAACTCCATTAAACTCCATGTAGAGAACCCATATAAATATGTCTGTCTACACACACACACACACACACACACACACACACACACACACACACACACACACGTTCATATTGAGGATATAACCTATCAAAAATGCAGCAAAGCCATAGTACTTACATTTTGTGCTTTTGTTTTGTTTACAACTTTGTTTTCTCTGGGTAACTACCTTCAATTAGACTAGAAAGCGAAGCCATTTCTCAAATTACAAAATTGCATTATGCTTGCCTTGTTCTCAGCCATTTCTGTCATTATTTCTTTTCCATAAATATCAGAATTCTGAACAATTTTCCTGTTGCCATTATAAAACTTGTTGCCTTCCATGTAATCATGGAAAGGAAGTAAAGGGTAGCTGCATCCATTGAAAGACTCCTGTAGAATGTGGGGTACCTCATGCTTGTTTCTCTAGTGGCATGCAGCCTACTGCTGGGGGACACATAGAGATGAAGCAAGAAGATGAGACTTTGCTCAAAAGAGATTAAGTTCATCAGCCAAAATTAAAGTGCAATCCATGTTCCCAGTGGGATCTCAAAAGTTTTCTCTTCTCTATCTCTACTGCCTTTGCACAGTGATGAACTGAGTGAACTAATGTTAACATGGTGTGAGAAAGTGGACAGAAATGGAAAAGAATGGATGAAAGGGGCATCTCTGTGACTTTTCAGCTTTAAAGCTAGTAGTTAATATGGAAATCAAAGTTATTAGTAAGATGAAAAATTTTGTTCATAATTTGAATTTGTCAAATAGTTTTTCATAGGATGAAGAAGACCAATTCATGATACTGCTTACTAATAGTATCTTTTAAAAAAGCATTTGTACCTCAAGTTCTTATAAAGGACATTTGGAGTTGAGATTCTGGTTCTAAGGGCACAGTCTAAGCATGATGAATGCATATATGGTGGAATGCATCCTGTTTAGATGGCTGCCATTCATCACTTATATATACCAACAAAATGAGCTTTCGGGATAATCCAAACATTAGTAGATTAGAGGTGGAGGCTAGATGTGCACTGTGTTATCTTTGTTAATTGGGACTCCACCTTATTTGGAGATAACTTCTCAATGAACCTGAAGTTTGCTGATTGGCTAGGGCAGCTGGCAATCCTCCTATCTCCACCTCTCCAACACTGAGATTCCAGATATACACTCTATGTCTTGGCTTTTTAAGTGAATGCTGAAGACATGAACTTAGGTTCTTGTCCTTGCACAGCAAACACTTTGGAGTCTGAGCTAACTCCTCTGCCCCTCAAAGACATCATTCTGTATAAAATGCACTTTATTTTTCTCCAGATCACTTTGTTTTCCATTTTGTTTATATCAGTCTTAACACTGTCAAACATTCTTTGGGTAAGAGAGAGGAGTAAGAGAAAGAAATGGAGGTACAAGAGAGTAAACATTTTTTTGTTCTTTATTGTACCTCTATTTTGTGCTACATGAATGCATAAAGGGTTGCATTACGATTGGAAAGATCTATTCAGGTTTAATTTTCTTCAAGCCATACAATACTATTGATTATTATATGAAAGTAAAACAAAGCATATAATTCTTAATTTTAAATGTTTTACTCTGTGACCTCAAATGTGTAGCCTTAGTGATGAATGATCTCAAACATCATTATGTCAGTTTTCATCATTTTTCACACCCATGATATATAACTCATGTTAACATTTTGCCCTACTATGAAAATAGCTCTTAATTTCTCACTTTCACATCTTTAAGATAGTGTTACAATTTTTTTTACCCAAATTCAAGACTAGCACAATTTCTGTAGGCATCAGTGCCATCAGGGAAATGAAGCATGCACTTACCTCCATTACTTCTATTGTGAGCTGGTTTCTGCATTGTTCAAAAACAGGTAAAAGAATGAGTACTTGTGTGAGTACCTCTAAGATAAACTTTTCTTCACTTAGTAATGTGTAGGTTATAGAATGGTAACAAATTAACGAACCCAGACACATGTTACACGAAATGCATTAGTGCACTCAAAGCTTCTATAAAAGGTTTAGTTTAGAATAAAACATCCACCATTGTATTGAAGAATTGTTTGTTGTTGCTTTGTTTTTCTTCTTTTTTCTCTATTTTTCTTCTTATTAGCATTTAGTTGTTTAATTTCAAAGAAAGAAATTTGATAGCTGCCAGGCTATTTTAAGACAATGGATTATTCTCTGCAAATGCAAAGCAAGGTCCCTAATGCCAGTAATAGCACCCATACAGTTTATTCAACATAGAGAAGTTGAGCCGGTGCCTATACCGAGTCTCACCCCTATGTTCTTGTGTTTTTGGTGTAGAAAGGTACTCAGAAGGCTACCAAACTAGATGTAAGTACCAACACAGCCATAAAACCTTTGACACACAATTTGTCCTGTCTGCAGAATATGCTAGGGCAGTGGTGGCGCAGAATTTCTGGGCATAGTCAACTAATGTTTGATTTGACTTAAGGCCCACTTCACAAGAAGGAACCATGTTTGACACTGTTTGGATGGCCAAGAACCAGAAACTAGGTATCAAAGAGGACTAGGATAAAGCAAATGCTATTGATATAAAAAATTAACAATAAAATGACTCCTAATGATATTTTGCTATACCCATAAATTGATGCCTTATTTAGCCATCAACAGAGAGACTTTCTTCCTGTAGCAGAGGGGAGCTGTTTCAGCTTATAATAAAATAGTCCTATAAAAGCCCAGAATGGAGTAAAATAAAGGTTTTTTTGTTTAGGGAAAGACTCACAATTCAGTAGTCCTTTGAGTGAATGGGGAACTGGAATCAATTCTAGCAGCCAAAGGGCTACACATGCTTTAGCATCTACATAGTACATGTGACCACACCCAAAGTGGGCCAGTATCTTAAAGACTATGGACTGAAGAAGTTTCTATATTCTATACACATCACCTCTTTGTCTAAGTAAAAAGTTCTAACTCTAACACAAACTTATATACAAAAAGAACAAATATCAAGTATAAAAATTAGAATTACAACCAGAAGAACAGCATGAAAGAAGAAAGATATGCTAAATATTTTAATAGTTATCCTATCTTAATGTGTTTAAGTCTTGCATTAGAAATGGCTTGACTTCAAAAGGGGTTGTACCAGCTTGCATTCCCACCAGCAATACAGTAGTGTTCCCTTTTCCCCACAACCTCTCCAGCATAAGTTGTCATCAGTGTTTTTGATTTTGGCCATTCTTACAGGTGTAAGATGGAATCTTAGAGTTGTTTATATTTGCATTTCTCTGATGACTAAGGATGTTGAACATTTCCTTAAGTGTCTTTCAGCCATTTTAGACTTCTCTGTTGAGAGTTCTCTGTTTAGGTCTGTACTCCATTTTTTTAATAGATTTTGTGATCTTTTGGTGTACAATTTCTTGAGTTCTTTGTATATTTTGGAGATCAGACATCTGTCTGATGTGGGGTTAGTGAAGATCTTTTCCCATTCTGTAGGCTGTCGTTTTGCCTTGTTGACTGTGTCCTTTGCTTTACAGAAGTTTTTCAGTTTTAGGAGGTCCCATTTATTAATTGTGTCTCTCAGTGTCTGTGCTGCTGGGGTTATACTTAGGAAATGGTTCCCTGTGCCAATGAGTTCAAGTGTATTTCCCACGTTCTCTTCTATAAGGTTCATTGTGGCTGGCTTTATGTTGAAGTCTTTGATCCGTTTGGACTTGAGTTTTGTACATGGTGATAAATATGGGTCTATTTTCATTCTTCTGTATGTTGATATCCAGTTATGCCAGCACCACTTGTTAAATACGCTTTCTTTTTTCCATTTTATATTTTTAGCTTCTTTATCAAAGATCAGATGCTCAAAGATGTGTGGATTGATATCCGGGTCTTCTATTCTATTCCATTGGTCCTCCTGTCTGTTCTTATGCCAATCCCAGGCTGTTTACAGTACTGTAGCTCTGTAGTAGAGTTTGAAGTCAGGGATTGTGATGCCTCCAGAAGTTCTTTTATTGTACAGGAATGTTTTGGCTATCATAGGATTTTGCTTTTCCAAATGAAGTTGAGTACCATTCTTTTGAGGTCTTTCAAGAATTTTGCTGGGATTTTGATGGGCATTGCATTGAATCTGTAGACTGCTTTTAGTAAGATTACCATTTTTACTATGTTAATTCTTCCTACCCAAGAGCATGGGCGATCTTTCTACTTTCTGGTGTCTTCTTCAATTTCTTTCTTCAAAGATTTAAAGTTCTTCTCATGTAAGTCTTCCACTTCCTTGGTTAGATTTACTCTGAGATATTTTATGCTATTTGTGGCTATTGTGAAGGGTGTTGTTTCTCTGATTTCTTTCCCAGCCCTTTTATCATCTGTGTACAGGAGGGCTACTGATTTTTTTGAGTTAATCTTGTATCCTGCTACATTGCTGAAAGTGTTTATGAGTTGTAGAAGTTCCTTGCTAGAATTTTTGGGATCACTTATGTAAACTATCATGTCATCAGCCACCAGTGAGAGTTTGACTTCTTTTCCAATTTGTATCCCCTTGATCTCCCTTTGGTGTCTTATTGCTCTAGCTAGGACCTCAAGAACTATATTGAATAGGTATGGAGAGAGTGAACAACCTTGTCTTGTTCCTGATTTCAGTGGAATTGCTGGGAGTTTCTCTCCATTTAGTTTAATGTTGGCTGTTGGCTTGCTGTATATTGCCTTAATTACATTTAGGTATGTTCCTTGTATCCCTGCTCTGTCCAAGACCTTTATCATGAAGGGATGTTGTATTTTGTCAAAAGCTTTTTCGGCATCTAATGAGATTATCATGTGGTTTTTATTTTTCAGCTTGTTTATATGGTGGATTACGTTGTCAGATGTTTGTATATTGAACCATCCCTGCATCTGTGGGATGAAGCCAACTTGATCATGGTGGATGATGGTTCTGATGTATTCTTGGATGTCAGTATGGTGATTTCTCAGAAAATTAGAAAACAACCTTCCTCAAGACCCAGTAATACCACTTTTTGGTATATATCCAAAGGATGCTCAATCGTGCCACAAGGACATGTGCTCAACTATGATCATAGCAGCTTTGTTTGTCATAGCCAGAACCTGGAAACAACCTAAATGCCCCTTGACTGAAGAATGGATAAGAAAAATGTGGTACATTTACACAATGGAGTACTACACAGCAGAAAAAAATAATGACATCTTGAATTTTGCAGGAAAATGGATGGAGCTAGAAAACATTATTTTGAGTGAGGTAACCCAGGCACAGAAAGACATTTATCACATGTACTCACTCATAGGTGGTTTTTAAACATAAAGCAAAGAAAGCCAGCCAACAAACCACAATCCCAGAGAACTTAGACAACAATGTGGACACTAAGAGAGACTTACATAGATCTAATCTACATGGGAAGTAGAATGTAGAAAAAGACAAGATCTCCTCAGTAAATTGGGAGCATGGGGACCTTGGGGGAGGATTGCAGGTTGGAGGGGAGAGACGGGGGGGGGAGCAGAGGAAAATGTAGAGCTTAATAAATATCAATAAATTGTATAAAAAAGAAAGAAATGGCTTGACTAAGTCATGAGAGGAAAGAAACTATGACTATCTAATCTTCAACCACATTAAAGACCTGAGGAGGGAAATAATTACTTGAGTGGTATAGGAGTTCCTTCTGTTTGTGTGTTGCTTTCATTGGATAATGAATAAAAAAACTGCCTTGGCCTAGTTGATAGGGCGGAACTTAGGTAGGCAGAGAAAACAGAACTGAATGCTGGGAAGAAGAAGGGCAGAGTCAAGAGAAGCCATGGATCCTCCACTGGAGATGGACACCAGTTAGAATCTCCAGTAAGCCACTGCCACGGGGCAATACACAGACTAATGGAGATGGGTTAAACTAATATGTAAGAGTTAGCCAATAAGAAGTTAGAGCTAATGGCCAAGCAGTGTTTTAATTAATACAGTTTCTGTGTGGTTATTTTGGGTGTAAGCTAGCCAGCTGGCCAGGACAAACAAGGGGCCTCTCCCATGCAACTCTTGAGTAAACAGAAGTGCAATCAAGCAACTTCCAAAATGTGCAATAAAAAACAGAGACTACCAGATACCTGGGCATTCAACAAAAGTTTTATTTGCAATGTTAGGGCAACCAACTTTGACTAAGGCATAGGGTTAACTGACAGACCATCACTTTTAGAGGCAGGAAAATTTTCAAAACTCTTAACCTTTCTTGGCAAGGTTTGGCAGTCTTTTTGCTTGTATCCTGCTTGTCTAGTTTGGACATCATGCATTTTGTCAGTGGTCAAGACACTGACTTTTTTTTTTTTTGCCCAATGGCCAGTTTTGCCAAGGAGAAAACAAGCTCCTAGTGAAGTGTGTTCAGTGTCCAACATTCTCTCGGGAATAGATCAGTGCTATCAGAAGCAATCATATTTCACATCAACATAACCCTAAGTTATTTGAATGCCATATTCTACAATTCTTTAAAGTTTTGAAGATTACTTATGTATGTTGAATACAATGCCTATGTATCTAAGGCACATGATTAGTCTAATTATAAGTATGACAAGCAAGGACCTATATGACTACTGACCTATAATTATTAATACCTATATATCTTAAAGACTAAGTTTCATATAAAAATATTAAAAAAAAGCTTTAAACAACTCTGCAGCAAATGAGGAGAGTGAACACAAAATGTAAACAATGTATAAGTATCTTGATCAGAGGTAGAAATGTATAATGCAATATGATGTATGTATTCTAAAATTGCATCAACATGCAAAATAGGAGCATATTCCATATAGCAAATATAATTTGAGTTTGTATCAATATACAAGAATCTATACAAATTTAAATTGTTTATAAATAATAGCTTACAAGTATTCTCACCATTTTTTTAAGTGTGGTTAAGCTCACACTAATCTACCAATTATCCCATCCAAAACTTTTTTATTTTTCTTTTTTCAAAAGAGATCCCTGAACCTACTTAATTTACAACCCAACCCCCAACCCTATACATATAATCAACCACTAATAGATATCCCTATCCCTGGCTGAAGGAGTTCCCACAGTAGGGGAGCAAATATATGGAGACTTATGGCATGCTGCAGACATGGTGCAGAGAGACCTTGGAACACATATCTCTAAATGATATCCCTCCATCAAATCACTCCCTTCAGGGCTTAGGGAACCCTGTGGAAGAAGAAGTAAAATTTAAGAGTTTGAGAGGTTGGAGGACACTCAGAGAAGTCCTTCTGAATCAACTAATCAAGGCAATATGTGCTTACAAAGACTGAAGCAGCAATCATGGAGCCTACATGGGTCTGGACCAGATCCTCTGCCTATGTATTATAGCTCTTAGTTTTGTATTTTTATGGCACTCCTGAGTGTCAGAATGAGTAATTCTCTGACTTTTGTATCTGATGTCGGGACTGTTTTCCTCTGTTGGGTTGCCATGTCCAACTTAGGTACAATGGTTTTTGCTTCATCATATAATATTTTATTTTCTCTTGTTTGGTTGTTATCTCTTAGAAGGCTATCCTTTTCTAAGGAGTGTCAGGGGATTGTGGGGAGAGGAGGTTGGGAACTGGGAATACTAGAAGGAGGAAAACTGCAATTGGCATATATTGTATGAGAAAATAATTTATTTTCAATAAAGGAAAGAATTAGACCACGATTTGTGTTGATAAGTTAAAATTAAAACAATGTCCAGTAATAAACTTCTTATAATTTGCCCAAAGATTATTGATATCTCCTCTAAGTTGTATTTATCATGTTTCCTTGCAGACATTTAAATTTTCAAATCAATAAAAACTACTACTGATGCTTATGAATACATTTTCTTTTTTGTTTTTTTAATATTTTTATTTTTAAAAAGAAAACAAACTCTTTTTTTTCATTTTACACACCAATCCCAGTTCCTACTCCCCCAATCCTCTCATTTCCTCCAACTACCCCCTACCATATCCTCCATCCACTCCCCAGAGAGGGTAAGACACATTGCATTGAGGATGGACCAAGTCCCTCCCGACAGTATCTAAGCTGAACAAAGTATCTATCCAGAGAGAATGGGTTCTAAAAAGCCAGTACAATCAGTAGGAATTAAATCCTATTGCCCCGGCCAGTGGCCCTGCAGTCTGCCCCAGCCATATTCAGAGGGTCTAGTTTGGTCCTGTGCTGGTTCCTTCCATGTCTGGCTGGAGTCGGTGAGTTCCCATTAGCTCAGCCAGACTGTTTCAGTCGGTATCCCTATCATGTTCTTGAATTCTTTGCTCATATTCTGATACTGGACTTCGGGTGCTCAACCCAGTGCTCCACTGTGGGTCTCTGCCTCTGTTTCCATCAGTGGCTGGATGAAGGTTCTAGGGTAACATTTAAGATGTCATTAATCTGACTACAGGACAAGGGCAGTTCTGGAACAAGCTCCACTCTTGCTGATTTCCAGAGTTGTTGTATAATTTTACATTCCTGTCAGCGATGAAGAAGTGTTCCCCTTACATCACATCTTCTGCAGAATAAGCTATTATTGGTGTTTTTTATCTTAGCCATTCTGACAGGTGTAATATGGTATCTCAGAGTTGTTCTGATTTGCATTTCCCTGATGGCTCAGGATGTTGAAGATTTCCTTAAGTGTCTTTTGGCCATTTTAGATTCTTCTATTGAGAATACTCTGTTTAGATCTGTACCACATTTTTTAATTGGATTATTTGGAATTTTGATGTCTAATTTCTTGAGTTCTTTATATATTTTGGAGATCAGTTGATGTGGGATTCCCCTCTCTATGCTGTGAATAACACTGGTTAATAAAAATAAACTGTCTATGGCTTGCACAGGGCAGAAAAGAATTAGGTGGGGGAGGGGAACTAAACTTAACTGTTGGGAAAAAAAAGGAGGAGTCAGGAATTCTCCATGGTGATTCCAGACTAGAAATATGCAAGCACCAGATGGAACCTTGTTGGTAGGCCACGAGCCTCATGATAAAATATAAAATACTGGAAATGGATTAATTCTAAATGTAAGAGCTAGCTAGCAATAAGCTTAAGTGATTGGCCAAGCAGTGTTTCAAATAATATAGTTTCTGAGTGATTGTTTCGGGGCTGAGTAGCTGGGAACAAACCAGTGGCCTCCTTTCTACAAATTGGCATGCCAACGTGGTCTGAAACATTTGGGGCTGATACCCGCCACCCACTTTGGGTCTGGATGCTACGTGCCCACTCGAGGTCAGTAGGAAACTAGCTGAGTCTATATAGCCCATGGCTCAGCATTCCCCACCTTGGCAGGTGGTGGAGTCAGGTGTGCTAGGTATGCATAGGCAGGAGAGCATGACAGATTCCCGCCACCATACACAGAGATATTTCCAGGCCATGCAGTACACTGCATGGTAGATTTAGGTTTTATTTAGTAAAATGAGTTTATATGCTGCACAGTGTGTCCCAGAGTTGAGGTGGTCTCAGGGGCATTAAACATGCTTCCTTCATGTTGGACTGCGCAGATCCAACAGGCAGAGCCTCACTTGCTTGTTGGCCCTAGCCAAGCTTGCTTAGACAAAAAAAAGACACTCTGGTCATCAGAAAATGTACATAGGCTTGGGAGGGAGAAGAAAAAGAATACAAAGAGTTATAAAAAAGAAATTTAAAAAGCTTTTAAAAAATAAAACAAAGTCTTTAAAGAGACAGAGTATAGACAGTCATAGATTAAAAGGAGTTAAAAAATACTAAACCATGTAAAGATGGAAAATAGAAAGTCTGAATTATGGATATTATTGTGTTTTCTTTTTTTGACTGTGAAGGAGCTAAGTATAGAGAGACATTTCATTATATGGGCTGCTAACCTAAACCAATCTATATATTTTAAAGGTATCTTGATTCCAAAATGTGGGTATAAGGATTTGTTGCTTTGGAAAAGAGGTTCTGCTTTGGTTTCCACAGAAGATGAGAACCTGTGGATTCATTCCAGACTAATGTGGTTTGATGGATCAAGATCCCCCGAAAGGTCACTGTGAACACACCTAAAAATACTTTACCCAAGAAAAAGCAGGAAGCAGTTTGGAAAGATCTACGCCCATATTCCCAAATATTGTATATAAATGTTTGTTTACATTTAAAGGGGGATATACTGTAGAGATCAATACTTTGCATTGGTATGGTGCTTGGTTTATTGATACAAATTTAAGGCCAATTTTGTTGTATGTATATTTCTGCCCTCGATTAAGGTATTGTGTTTGTGCAGCTCATTTAAAAATGTAATGTATAATTAAGAAATATAGGTTAACAGATACTCATCTATAATAGTCAAGTGTGCAGTCATGTTAGTTAGATTTTCTAGATATACAGAGATATATTTCAGCTATATAGCTATTCTTCAAATCTTTCAGAGACCTTCAGAATATGGTATTTAAAATGTTTTAATAACTTAGGACTTTTCATGACAATGAGACACATCTGCTCCTGGCAGCACTAATTACTTCAAGAGAAGATTAGCATCAAAGAGGCTTCTTATGGAGTTTGCTAGCCATTTGGGAAAGAAACTGCTCTTGCCTGGACTGCTTGATGGTATGCTGTATGAATTGGAAATGCAGGACCCATAAAGAAATGATTCATGAACTTGCCTAGAGGAGAGATGGTCCTATGAGGTTCCTGCTTCATGAAAGAGTGTGCCAAACATTCTGCAGGATACAGAAGAATGTGATTGACAAACTGCCAATATAGGCGGATTTGTCTTTGGAATTTCCTGCCTCATGGAAAAGTCTGCCAGACACCATGGGCCTGTAGGCTGAAGATGGATGCCCCAGCGGTACAGATGTATTTTGAGAAGGTAGCGAGATGTCTCTGCCAATTCCAGAGTTTTGGAAGTTGCTTACAATGTGCTTCCTGTTTACTTAGGTAATATATCCTTCTGGAATCTTTGATGGAGTTGAAAACTAGATAGTTATAATTATAGTTTTCCTTAGTTATGATTAAAATAAAGTAGATATAAATATTGTAACTGTAATTCTTGCTTGATACCTGTTTTGATATATGTAATCTTGCTATGTTAAAGTTAAAATCTTCCTTTTTATTTAAACAGAAAAGGGGAGGTGATATAGGATTCCCCTCTGTATACTGTGAATACCATTGATTAATAAAGAAACTGTCTATGGTCTGCACAGGGCATAATAGAGTTGGGGGGACTAAATTGAATTCTGTGAGAAAGAAGGCAAAGTCAGGGATTTGCCATGGAGTCAGACGAGAAAGATGCAAGTCGCCAGCTGGAACTTTACTGGTGGGCCATGAGCCTCATTGTAAAATATAAAATACTGGAAATGGGTTAATTCTAGATGTAATGGATAGCTTAGTGATAGCAGTGATTCAAATACCATAGTTTCTGAGTGATTATTTCAGGGCTGAGTAGTCAGGAACAAACAAGCAGCCTCCTTACTATAATCAGTCCTCTGTCTGATGTTGGGTTAGTGAAGATCTTTTCCCATTCAGTAGGCTGCCTTTTTGTTTTATTGACTGTGTTCTTTGCTTTTCTTAAGCTTCTCAGTTTTGGGAGATTCCATGTATTTATTCTTGCTCTCAGTGTCTGTGCTATTGTTGTTTTATTTAAGAAATGGTCTCCTGTGCCCATGCATTGAAGGCTACTTCCTACTTTCTCTTCTATCAGGTTCAGTTTTCAAATTTCAAATTAATCATCTGACTTTAAAAAGGACATAGAAGATTTTTGGCAATGATAGTATTTATCATTGCATATGTATGAAATAGGGGCAATTAATTAATTTCCAAGTGCCGCATTTCCTTGGCTGTATATTAGTACCAATACCTCAGCTGTTTTTCTTGATCAGTCTCTACTTTATTCTTTGAGGAAGGGTCTCTGTATCAGGACATGAACTCACCCATACAGCTAGTTAGTGTAACTAGCTAGCTTGTTCCAGTGATCCCTGTCTCTGCCTTTTGAGCACCGAATTAGAGGAGATTTACCATGCATATTGGCATTTATTTAGGTCCTAGGGATCTGAACCTTAAACTCACACTCCTGGCACATTCATTAACAATGGAGTCATCTTCCCAGTCACTGGTCTAGGATTTTACAGTAAGCAAGTGACAAGAGTATAGCAAAGGAAGGAAGATTACAAAAGTAAGTTATTACCTGCTATGTGTTTGCAAAACGTCCTCTAACAAAATGCTTCACTTACAATATACCTAATTTCTAAGGGATTGTACATGCTAAGAAGAAAGTATTGAATTTTAAGTGAAGACTCCTTCTGGGAATCTAATAAATATGATTCACTAATGGATTGCATAACTCCTTTCATCTCCTCCTCCACAAAAAAGGATTATTATACTGATTTCTTCCTTAATTTACCATAGGGAGTTAATGTTCTACTATGTATTCAGTTCAGGTACCAAAATAATGTAATACTATAGAAAACAAATTGAAATATTCTGGGTAGAAGGCAAGTAATTAACATTGCTTCATTTGGGTTTTACTGAGTGAAATAATGTGTTTTATAAGTAAAAATTACTTGTTTGTTCAAATCTATTCATCTTCTGTAACATAGTTATAGTATTCACAATTTCCTCTGCTTCTGCTGATTTTTCTTTTGAATGTTCAAACTGGTTATAATTTCTACTTACAATAAGGAAAATTGTTACATAATATTACACAGAAATAACCTAATACCTCCCTAGGGTCTCTGAGGTACACTAAGATTTATGATCTGCAAATTTTGTTTAGTTAGGTATAATACATGAATCACCAAAATTTAGCTTATAATGTGCTTCTATTGCTGTTATTTTGAAATTGTATGAACTCCAAGCTGGCATTCTACCCCAACACAACCCTGGGTCAAGAATGGACAGAACATTCTCATTGTGAGGTATATCATGTGTGGTGTAGGAGGTCCTTCTTCATTTGTATTGCTTTCATTGGTTGAATAAAGAAAACTGCCTTGGCCTTTTGATAGGGCAGAAATCAGGTAGGCAGAGTAGACAGGATGGAATGTTGGAAGGAAGGGAAGTGGGGCAGATGCCATGCTTCTCCAGCCCAAGATGGACACTGGTTAGACTCATGCCATTAAGCCACATCCTTGTGGTGAATACAGATTATTAGAAATAGGCTGAATCAAGATGTAAGAGTTGGCCAAGAGGCTAGAACTAATGGGCTAGGCAGTATTTAAATGAATCCAGTTTCTGTGTAATTATTTCGGGGTTTAAGCTAGTCGGGCACAGGAACGCAGCCCTCTCCTCACTACAGATGTGCACTCTCAGTTCCTCAGAGTCTACGAGATGTGACCAGGAGAGAAAGTGCAGGACTGATGAGAGAGTTGTATCTGCGAAGAAAGAAAAGGAGGATAAGTTTCTAACTATGCTAGGAATGCTACTTTCTAAGTCACAATTACTGTTTACTTAGTTAACGAATATATTACCCAAACAACCTTTTTACTTTTAACACAGAGTGTATCTATCAAATATTTCATTCAGATGTTTTACAATAAATGTTTTAATTAGCCAAATATACTTAAAGGCAACATTTAATTTATCTTCAGAATTTTCTTGAGGTATAAAATACTGTTTGCTGTTTTAAGTTGTTTTTATATTGTTGAGATAAAATACTATGAGAAAAAGAACTTATAAAAGAAAGCATTTGATTTGACTGACAAGGTTTCATAGGCTTGGAGTTCACAAAGCCAGACCAATGGCATAAAGGCTTGGCGGTGGAAACAACTGAGAGCTGGCATCTTGATTAACAAGTAGTAGAGTGAGTGTGGCATTCTGGGGATGGCACTAGTCTTTTGAAATCCCCAAACTAGCCCCCAGTCACATACCTCCTCAGACAAAGTCACACCTCCTAAACTTTCCAAGCAGTTCCACCGGTTGGGGACCATGTATCCAAACTTAGGAGCCTGTGAGAACCATTCTCCTTTAAAATACCACACTGATATTATAGATTAACTCTATTGTCTCTCATCAGTCATGTCTGAACATAGCCTTGAAAATCAGCTGCCCTACATGTAGTGCAAGATATCTGTTCAGTTCTTAAATCCCATACCTGTCTCTTAAACTTTATTGAATGCTAAAGCCCAAGATCCTTTTCATTGAATTCCATGTTTAATTTCCATTTTCAATTCATATGTATTGAGAAACCCCTAGGGCATCAGTGAGGTACACCTTGGAATGGGTCTTCTTGAGCATTTCCAGTGAAGATTAGTATCTGATGCCATTCTTCTATGAACCACCTGGCTTTAATACTCTGATTAGTTGTGAATTCTGGTTGTCTTTATCTGTGCATTTTTGAGTATAGTTTTATTCATTTATTTTTCCTAGTGTATTTCTCTATTCTGATTCATTGTCAATCATTTATATGATTTATATAGGGGAAGTAGTTTCTTCTTCACTCTGGATCTCAATCTACATTTTGTTACATTTCAAATCCCCAGCAAAGGGCTGAGGGGCTTATTTAACATATCAAAACAGAGCTGCCTGAACACCAGGTTCTTTCTGCATCCCTCAGTCCCTACCTGTTACAGGGTATGGCTTGCATACCCTACTCCCTACCCTGAACTCTCCAGTCAGGGGACTGGGTTGCCCTTACACCAGAGACTCTTCCTGGTATAATCCAGACATTTTGGTTACCTTCCTCTTTAGTACCTTTAGCTTCCTTTATGCTGCACCTGGTTCTTCTTTTCCCCTTTGTCTTCCCCTCCACGTTTCTGAACATGGCTCTACTCAGTAAACTCAGTATTAAACACTCTGGATTCTCCCAGATATCCCTAGTCACCAGAATATCTATAATAAAGTTTCTCCTCGACGATATCTAGGAGCAGACGTGATTTTCCTTTCCTTTTTACTTTTTTTTTCCTTTTTTAAAATTGGCAACGAAGTATCCACCAACTCTAGTCATTAGTTATAACTCTCTAAGCCAGGAAAACTGAACATCCCAGTGAAGGCCCATGAGGTATGCTGGGTTACATCAGGAACTGCAGGCAAAGAATTTGAAGGTTTAGTCTATGCATTGGAGTGAGCTCTGTAAACACCATCCAAAGTATGCTCCAAGTTTGTTTGCACTAATAATTGTACCAACAATGTGCAGGAGTTTGAGGAGCAATTTAAAGGTGACAGAGAAAATATATTTTCATATTAAAATATTAAAAACTAAATATTTGCATAGAACAAACAGTAGGAATTATTGAACAGAATGAGGAATTTTTAAAATATATTAATAAAGTACACTGAAAGTGCTCTGAATAAATGAAGACACATCTATTTCATGAATTAATTTTATAAGTATGTTAAGTTTCACATAATTAATTTGAAATATTTCAGATATACTACTGAAATTAGATAATTTAAAATATAAATGGGTGAATAAGTAGGTATGAATAGTAAAAAAAAAAATCAGAGTATTTATTAGATGTTGATGGAAAACGAGTTCAATAAACATTCCTGATTTTTAGATACCAGCATAGCAGGACTAGAGTTTAGATTAAGTTGACATGGAGATAAAATGGAGGCAGACTGTGATGTTGTGAAGATAGAGTCAGATAATGGATATGTAGTATTTCTTCCTTTTCATCTTGATTCTGTTCTGCTTGTCTTCCTCATCTGTAGCAAGTGATTTTGAACTCTCTAAAAAGAGAATATATATAATAGTCAACACATACTTATGTACAAATATTATGTGTCAGTCAAAAAGTATAAAATGATAGTTATCTAGTCACACATCAATTCTACCTGAATTGCTGAAGAGTTGGATAAGAATGTTACAGTAACCCTAAAACCACAGGCAGTATAATATTTATAAATGCATACATATTCATCTAGTTTTACTGTTTTATGAATTATAGTTTTATTTAACTGGTTCATATGATTTATGTTATGTAAATAGATGGATTACTTAAAACTAAATAAATTAACCTATATGTCTCTCATAAGTTTGGGTATAAAATTAAATGACTTAGATGAAAGTGCTCTGTGTCAGTATGTAGATGATTCTGTCTTTGTTCTGACAAAGGCTTTGCCTTCCTAATTGTTTCCCATATTACAAAGCTCCAACACCTCTCTAAGAGTCAGGCCTTCAAGCAGTAAGAAACAATAGACAGAATGAAAGAAAACTCTTGCTCCCTGGAATAGATCTGTGACTGTGGCCTCTTTAGTTGAGTTTTGTGCTCTGAAATAGCAAGTTGCTGCCTAAACAATTCAGAATTATATTCACCGACTACAAATACCCTAATTTTTCATCAGACATAAAAAGTTCCTTAGGTTTTCATTTGCACCTAGGGCTGTGTTTAGTGCCTAGTGCTTTACATCCAGCAAAGCTGTGGCTCCTGCTCTCAAGCTGCCTTCAGTGTCCTCTCGACTCCCTGGGAAATTTTCTCTGATTATTCTCATGTTTCCTGATGGCAGACAGAGCTCAAGCTGCTGACTGCTGAAAGCCAGACTCTGAAAGGCTGTTGTCACTGCGCAGCCTGTGGAGATGCTGAGTGAAGACTCTCATGCCAATGACGATCCAGCCCAGACCAACCCTGAAGCTGCAGCCCAGGGACAATGGCTACTCATTTATAGTTTTCAAAAGCTTGCAGCTCTGAACACCCAGTTAGCAGCCCCCAAAAAACACTGTGTAGAGGTTTGTATTTTAACCGCACAGTTTAGCTCCGTCTTTAGGAAAGAACTAGAGTAAGAGGAGGAGTTAACAAAATGGTCTATTAAGAACTTTCTGTGTTCTGTGTCATCCACATAAACCGACACAGGCTTTGTATTCTAAAAGGTTGAGCTAGGTGGGTTTGAAGTTACCTATGTATCCAAAGATACATGATTTCAAATTCAAAAGAAAAATTCTACTTACATCTTTATGTGAAAAGTTTTGATTCCAGATCTCTGTCAGACTTTAGACTTGCTAGAAAAAAAAAAAATGGAAAGAAACACCATGACCTACAGCACTGGTTGCTAAGGAGACCAGCTGCATAGAGGTTTGGGTTATTAATCAGTAATATCTTCCCAAGGAGTCTGCCATGATAGCAGAAATAGTACTACCGGGCCAAAATTTATTTCAATTAAATTGTATATATAAGGATGTCTGATTAAAATTCACATCTCTCTATGGTTATAAATCTTTTGTTAGCTATTAACAATTTACCATATATATTTTCAAGGATTGGAACAAGCCAGATGTGTTTTGAAATTTAAAAAATGAAGAAGAGAAAATCTAGATTGTGATGAGTTATCTTCCTGGAGGAGAAGGTCTGTGCAGGGTAGCAGGATGGAAAATGGATGAAAGGACAGTTCAAGAAATATTGGTGGGTATCCAGGGAAAGAGCCACCATGCGGGCAAGGACAGAGACACGGAAAGGATGGAGGTGGGAAAATCTTCAGAGTATCTCACCTCAGAATGCAGGTGAAAAGAATAATAAAGTTCAGTGTCTAAAAGTATCTGGAAGTCATTCCATCTAACTTGAGGTTTTACTAAACCTACTCAAGATCTAACGGGGTCATAAGTTATTAAGATAAAAATAGGCAGTTCTTAGCATGAGAATGGGGTTACAAATTCATGGTCATTTCATAAAAAACACCATATACTAACATCATCATGCCTAAAAGAGATTTGTTCTTCATTTAGAAACAGAAAGATTAAAAACAAATGAACTTTAGCTAGTCCTGCCAATGAAACATTAAGGCATGGTTTATTTTATCGGGTTTTGACTATATAGGTTTTTATAAAATTTATCATACAATTCAGGTAATTCAGACACAAATTTATATTTCTTAATATTTATATAGCATATAGAGTAGAAAGTTTTTTATTTGAGAAATATTTGAACAAGTCTACTTCCTTACTCTAAGGTCTTGAATTTTTTGTGAGTAAATAAAACAAGATTCTTAAAATGAAATGATATATCTACAAATAAAATTATCCATGCATATTAATTTCTGCATTATACCTGAGCCACCCCAGAGAATTACAGAATAATGTACAACCTTAAAATATACAAATAACTGCGAGCTGAGAGACAATCCACTTTTTCCTTCACTGCTTATAAACTAGGAAACTTGAAATTGATAGTTTTCCCATGAGAAACACGTATGCAATATATAAAATTGTAAACAAGAAAGGAAAAAGATAGGAGATTTGGAAAGAAATTTTATAATCTGACATGGAAAATAATATGGTATGTTCTAAAATAACTAAACAAGGATTACAATGTGATCTAGCAATCATATTTTATAGTATTTTTTTCAAACAGAATTGAAGTCAGAATCTCAGAATGATATTAAAACTCTATGTTCATTTTAGCGTGATTCATGACAACCAAAACTTCATTCTAATTTGTAGTGATATTTCATTTGTATTTTAATAAATGAAGCTTGCCTGAATATCAGAACACAAAACAGCCTCACTACTCAGCCATACAACCCAGGCAGTGGCAGCACACACCTTTAATCCCAGCAGCGGCACTAGTTAGCCATAGAGGTCAGACAGTGGTGGTGCACTCCTTTAATCCCAGCACTAGAGAGGTATATAGGGCAATATGAGACAGGAACTTGCTCTCTTTCAGTCTGAAGATTTCTTAGAGATAAGAGTTCTCTAGTGGCTTGGCCGCTTTGCTTTTCTGCTCTTCAAATTGAACCCCAATACCTGTCTCCGGGTTTTTATGATTCATGCTACACTAATTGCATACTCATTTATGGGAAAATGTTTTATATTCATGGAGTGAACTATTATTCCATTTTTTGAAGGAAATCTGTAAATTGTGGCAATATGGACAAATATTGATGCATAGGTGAAATACACCAGAGTTTTTCCAAAAGGCTGGTGCTGCAGGATTCCACTAATATGAGTCACCTAAAATAGACAGACTCATAAATAGAATTTTAAAAGTAGGTTAATATGGAGCCCTGTAGAAATAAAATTTAGTTGTACAAGGAGATTACGTTTTATAGAGCTCCTGCGTTTCTATTCACACCATTACAGAGTACACTTAAAATTTGTTAAAATTTCTTATTGGTATTCTCACCATAATAAAAATTAATTTTAAAAAAGGAAGAAAGTAAAGGAAAGAAAGAAAGAAGGATGGAAGGAAGGAAGGAAGGAAGAAATCCTATTGATTTCTAGAGTTTTCTGCATGACATAGTTTGTTAGAGCTTTGGACAGAAATGGACCATAAGGAAAGAAGGCAAATACGTGTGGTTTCACAGTATGAAGCTGATCACAAGGAGCTGACCTTTTTTTCTGCACAAAGTTCACACTCCTCTTTAGTCAGGACACTATGAGAACTGTATTTAGCAGGCATAGGCACAGAGGCAGCACAGGCCAGCACCTGGTGCAAATGGAGCTTTATCCCCATCCCACAGGTCCAACTTGATGGGTTTCTCTCTGACCACCCGGTCCTCACAGTCACTTATGAAATAACCACTCTGAGGCTTAATATCAGTTACAATTGTTTGGCCAATGGCTTGGGTCTCTTATTGGCTAGCTCTTTCTTATAAATCAGCCCATTTCTGTTCATCTATGAACCCCATTTCCCTTGTATCCCCATAATAAAGACAATTTGTTACTCTTCACAGCATCTCCTTCATTAACCTGGTGTGCCTGAGACTACAGGGTTGAAGAGAGGAGCCTCAAGCGGTTTGAAGCAGCTACACACGGGGAGCAGGGAACAATGTTTTGAAGAAGATATATCCAAAATAAAATTTTCAATAGTTTTCTTATCAATCAACCAGCTACCATCTGAAGAATTCTTACACTGAAAATCTTCCTACATCATCTGCTAATTCTCAGTATCCTGGATGATTCAGTAAACTCTTATTTTTTTTAAAGTGGGACAAGAATTAAGCCTTTATTGTTGCTGACACGCTTTATGCTATTCAGACAGACTCACCCTCACACAAAGGACAATCTAGTAAAGTTCTATGTGGCTAGTAACTTCATTAATTAATCCTACTGGTCCTGGCCGACATTCTAGGGCAGTTTGAAAGCCTGGTTCAATCTGAGTATATCCAGAATTTTGGATTAAATTTACAGTCAGTCCCAATATTTTTGCATTGATCAGTAAGTTAATGAGAGTGTCTTCATCTGGGGCTTGGACCACTACTTTGAGCTCACCACAGTATTCCCACTCTTTCATTACCTTGAAGGTTTCTCCTATGCACCTTTTTGTAGGCAGAAACAGCAGCACAAGAACACTGGGCACCAATCTTTCCTTTCCCATCTTTAGGTCGGTTTGAACCACAAGAATGGTTTTGTATTCCCCATTCTCTCCTAAGATGCTTGCTTAGGTTCCTGTCTCTGGGTCTGTATTTGTCTCACCTGTTGAGTTCTGGGGTAACATTCCAAGGTATTCCTGGATACACCATCCCAGGCACGTGCCACAAACAACTCGCCAAACTGAGTGTATCTAGATGAACCAAATACTCCATAAGCAAGGATTTGGAGAGCATCTAAAGCACTTCTCATGCATGCATGACTTGTGGTTCTCTGCTCCTAAACAAGCAACATGCTTTATTTGCTGATTCAGTACATTCCTGTTTCCTTCTACAGAACCGTATATTTGGCCAGAAAGGATTTGGACCGTGTCTTCTGTCTGTTCCCAACCACAGAATCACAGACTATGTTTTTACTCCATTTCTCTCTCCTTTTCCTGGTAGTATTTCTCCAGTGGTATTGGTTGTCTCTGAGATTGGTACACTAGACATGAAACCCAAGATGAATGGGAGAGACAAGTTATATTTCGACATCAGTAAATTATCTGGCAAAACATGTTACTTTGTGGGATAGAGAAGATTAAAAAATATGTGTCATGTTTTATTTGATTTAGAATTTAACTTATCATATCACTTTGTTAATGGCTATCATGAGAAAATAGTGCTGTTTCCATAGTCTTTGAAGGACAATGTATAGTGTGCCTAAGTGTGGAGCAGCTAAAAAAATTACAACTGGGAAAGTAGTTTGGGGAAAAGACCACTGGTCTCCAAACTCTAACTGGCAGATTGTATTGAAACCACTAATGGTTTTCTAATTTTGGTGTCATTATTTATGTAATAATAGAAGACACATTTCAATTACAAATTTTCCTTCTTTCTTGTTTGCCTATTTCTCCCTAGATCCCGGTGATCCCTGGTTAAGTTGATATGGAACAATAAATTCCCTGTACATCCTACCCCATAAATATAAAATGGAATTTAGCAATTATCTATTTAGATAGTTCAAATGAAGTCCATGAAAGAAAATATCTCATGGAAACTGGATTTTAAATTTATATTTGGGATGTAATTTTTCTTGAAGCCTCAACCATGTTGTGAAATATTTTTTTAGAATTCTATAATAATTTGTTCTACTTTCAGAAGAACCCAGAATGAGATGCTACTGTGAACTTATGTATGATCATGGAGATGACTTTATTTTATACTTTCTTTCTGCATGCATAGATGCACACTTTGAGTATCTATCCATTAAATCACAAAAACCTTGACTGTTTCATCCTTTGCTCATTCAACTGAGCTACCAAAGGTGCTCATTCCTTTTAAACAGATGGGGGCAATGCCAGAACCGTGTGTCAATCTCGGAGGTCCATTCTAATTGGGTGGATGGAAGGCATAGATGAGCCTGATGTGTTCAGAGAGGTGAGTGAGTCACCTAGGTGAATATTACGATTACTGAGGCTACAGAAGGTCAAAGACTTCATGAAATATTTTCAACCAGGGAATTCGTCATGGGGATTTGTGTGTGTATATATAGTTTTCTGCCAGCAGCTCAGAATCCATGAGAGTCCAGAAACCTTTGCACGGTTTTGTTTTTCTCTCACACAAGGAGAGATGGGGCTGAATTTTAGTTTCTCATCTTACCTTGTCTCTTCCATTTTTTGTGTTGTGGGGAAAGGACAGGGTGAAAGGGGACCAAATGATCATGAAAATCCCATGATATTTCTGTTTTAGATAGTTATTATATCTTACTTGACTTGGTATTGCAAGAGGGTTCAACAAGTAAAAGTATTCAATGTTAAGCTTGATTACCCGAGTTTATTCCCAGGGACCCACATGGTGATGGCAGAGAATGGAAAACTGCAAAGTATTCTCCACATGTGGGTGGTAAACACGCAAACAGACAGACAGACAGACACACACACACACACACGCACACGCACACACACACACACACACACACACACACACAGAGAGAGAGAGAGAGAGAGAGAGAGAGAGAGAGATTTCACATGTATATCTAGGTTCACAAAGAAGTTAAAATTGCCTGCATTGGAGAATAGTAAAAATCAAATTTATAATTTTGAAACTCATAGTCAAGAAGGCTGGTACTTAAAAACACCTTAATTCACACTGATTTCTATTCCTGCCACAAGCTATGCTGAAAAGCATTAAAATGTGCAATAGTGAAAAGGGCGGTGTTTTGCTGCATGAGAAACCTGGGCTCGATTTCTCATTGATCTTCCTATTCTCTGTGGTACTCCCTGGGCCTTTATAGTTATCAGGTTTTAAATCTGAATTAAAGAGTCAATGAATCCTGAATATAGAGGGGGGGGGGTTGAGCCTTATAACAATGGCTTTTCAATAGCTATTTGTTCTTTCCCATTAAACAGGCATGAGCATGATCTTTAATCCTCACATTCTTTTAACTGAGAATTGAATGATAATGTTTATTGAACATTTACTATGTTCCACTCATCGAGCTAAGTGTTTTCATACATTAACTCATTTAATTCTTATAACAACTTTATAAATTAGGGACTATTATGATCTCCATTTTAAAGTCAAGGAAAATGAGCCATGTAGAGTTGTAGTCATTTTCTCAAGGATCTATAGCCAATGCTTTCTTTTTTTCTTAGTTTTGGTATAGTCCACTAGGCTATGAATCTTTTCACTTAACTCATGATATCTAGAGATCTCTTTCAAGTCAATATTACATTAAAACTTAAAGAAAGAGCTCTACTAGAATTAATAAGTATTCAAGTAAGTTATCGTCATCCTGTTCATTTCTGATGGGATACACAAGAAAGTTAATTCAAGAAAGTAATGGAAAATGCCCACATTAGAGGACATGGCTGAGTGGTTTGATGGTTAGAATACCAAATGACTTCTAACCCTCTTCAGTGCCCTGAGAAGTAGCCAATAGCTATGGCTTCTCTGTTTTCAGGCATATTTGATCAGGGAAGTTACTCTTAATACTCCAAAATTATTTTGACATGAATAAATAAATTTCATTTAGAAATGAGCTACATAAATGAATAAATGATCTTTTTCATTAAGACTTAAAGTTGAACGTATTGTTTCTAAGAAAAATAGTTTATGATGAGTTCCCACCCCAATGCAGCCCAGTCCCATCCTGCTCTTATCATTTGTTTACCTTGTGTAGAGAGCAATAAATACCCTAAATCAGAAGAATGAGAACTTAGGTTTTAGCAGTAAGAATTTTAAAATATTAGAGAAAACAAGTAAATGAAGGTAATAATACGAATATACAAAGATTTTATCAGTAGAGGGCAGGCAATTATTTACTTTGAATAGTTTAATCACTCACTCTTGTGGTTGGATGTGTGTTTTCTAGTAGTTGGATCCGTCTTTGTGTGTGCGTATGTGTGTGTGTGTGCGTGTGTTGTGTTGTGTACTGGAGCATTCGTGGTGCTCTTTACTTTCAGATTGGTCTTGTAATTCTCTCCAACTTCTTTATCCACTGGTCTAAGGGAAGTTCTCTCTGACCCAAGGCCAATGAATCTGATGACTGATTATATTTATATCCAGTTAACTGCTAGACATAAGAGCTATGACTCTCCCTGAGCCCCTTATCATTTTACCCTGTGTAGCTCTCCTTTATTTCTGTCCCCATCACTATACTTTTACCCTTCAATCATCATCTCTACTCTCACATTCAAAGCTCCAACTGAAGTGTTCCAAAATGTCACACAGATAAGATACATAGATGTATGGAGGAAATTGAGAATCCTCAGTTCGATTTGTATTCCCTCTTGTCCTGCTAGTAAGAAGACACTGACTCATATTGTTTTCTGACTGTCCAATACAGGGAAAAGGGCAATTTACAATGGGATCTCATTTTCTCTAGGAAGTAACCATTGTAAGATTTTGGGAAACTCCTCCCTTCTCTCGCTCTCTCTCAGTGTGTGTGTGTGTGTGTGTGTGTGTGTAAATGTACATGTGTGTCAACTGATTTACCAAATGGATCTAAGTACAAAATCATTTTTCCAGTGTTTTTATTTACTCTGTTAATTTCAGAGATGTATACTATATTCTTTTTTTTTGGTTTTATCTTTTTTTTTCCATACATTGTTTTGTTTTATTTTTTCCATTCAAGAACATAATTAAAGAAATAAATTTTTTTTCCTTTCTTCCCCTTCTCCCGGTCCCCTCCCACTACCCCCCAACCCCTCCTCCCTCCCCCTTCTTCCTTGAAAGAGGGCATGGTGCCCTGCCCTGTTGGAAGTCCAAGGCCCACCCCCATCCCTCCTGGCC
>PVIU01017235.1:0-42553 GCA_004026605.1 Ondatra zibethicus
CTAATACCAAGTGGTTAGCCCTGAAGCTATATACTTCCAACTCAGCAGGTTGCATTTTATATATGTGTGCTTATATGTATATACGTAAGAATAGTAATGAAAAAGGGACTCACAGTTTGAGAGTGGGAGGCATGGCAGGGGTTGGTGGGAGAGGGCATGGGAGGGCCTGGAGAGAGGAAAGGGAAGTGGGAGGCTATCTAACTATATTTTAATAAAAATGCAAAAAAATAATTGAAACCCAACATTGCTTGTTTGTGTACCTTATGGGAGAGGTGAAACATGAAGCTTGCAAGATAACAAGGCAAAGTTACCTCACAAAATTTTTACCTTAACTAACCCTGAGTAAATACAACAATTTGTTGAAATTACTTAACCAGACAGACTTTTATAACTATACGATGTATTAGTTACACTCCTGATTGCTGTGACTACAGTACCAGATAAGAGGCAGCCTAAAGAGAAGTGTTCGTTTTAGCTTCATTGCAGGAGATAACATTACATCATGGAGACAGGGTGTTGCAGTGGGGCTATGGGATGGTTTGTCATATTGTATTTGTAGCCAGAAAACAGAGAGGCAAATGCCTATTTTTTTGTGCGTTCCTTTTTATTCAAGCTCTGATCCCAATTCACAGCACAGTGTGACCCACTTTTAGAGTGAGTCTTCCTACCTCAGTTAACACAGAAATTCCTTCACTGACTTTGTCAAAGATTTGTCTTCTAGGTGGTTCTGTGTCTTGAATGTTGGCAGTATTAATCATCATATCCAATAATAATATCCCGCCCAGTCCTGCAGCCATTCTGTCCCAAAGAAACACATAGAGGCCTACATTATTTATAAACTGTTTGGCTTATTAGCTCAGGTTTTCTTATTAAACAACTCTTACATCTTACCTAATCCATAATTCTTGTCTATGTTAGCCACATGACTTGGTACCTTTATCAGTGAGGCATTCTCATCTTGTTTTCTCTGCATCTGGGTGATAAGGCTCATCTACAGACTGAGCCTTTCCTGTTCCCAGAATTCTCCTGGTTGCCCCACCCATATTTCCTGCCTGGCTACTGGCCAATCAACATTTTATTAATCCAGTATAAGTGACAAATCTTTACAGTGTACAAGACCATTGTCCCATAGCAAAAGATGCTTTCCTTTTTGTCGCATCAAAAAGAACTTTTATATTTGTGAGTTCAGTTTTTTCCTCTAGAGAATATCTGGCACTACGTGGCCAATGTCATGGATGGAGTGGGGCTGGGTACTTTCTGGTATGGTCACCTTGTAGTGCCTGGATTCACAGCCTTTCCTCGGTGTTTTCCCTCCCTCCCTTCCTTCCTTCTCTCCTTCCTTCTTTCCTTCCTTCCTTCGTCTCTCTCTCTCTCTCTCTCTCTCTCTCTCTCTCTCTCTCTCTCTCCCTCTGTATCTTTCTCTCTTTCTTATTTTTGCTTAAATATTTATTTTTATTTTATGTGTATGGATGATTGGCTGTATGTATGTATGTATGTATACTATGCGCATGTCTGGTGGCCAAGGAAGCCAGAAGAAGGCTTCAGTTTCCCTAAGATGGGGATACAGGAAGCTGTGAGACACCATGTGGCTACTGAGAACTGAGCCCAGGGACCAGGTCTGTGCTTTAAACTGCTCCAGCTCCTCTTTGGTACATATTGGTCTGTTACCACAAGTGATTATTATTTTTTTTATTATGGGGTATATTTTATGAATGTATTCCTCCCCCTTGTTATTTGGAGGAAGAATCTTATATTTTCTAGGCTGACCTCAAACTCAATGCATCGCAAAGACTGGTATTGACTCCTGGATCCTCCTGCCTCTGTCACTCAAATGCTGTGATTAGTTGCTTGCACTACCGCATTTTAATAAGACTCTTCATCTCTGCAGTGATTTCTAACGCTATGGAATCCTCCGTTAGCTTCATTGTGAGGTTACAAGAAGTCACATATAGATGTAGGCTACCCATCTATCCATTTTGTGCATGTCCACATGACTATGCAAGGTCATGCCGTGCAATTTCTTCTATAGTACAAAGGGGCTAAACCTTTAGGGTAATGAGTCTCATATTTCTCTTTCTCTTAGCACTCTAAATGTTTGACTTAGGACAGATAGATTGGTTTCACATTCCATCTCTAGTTGAGTTTCCTGCTGCTGCTACTCCTCTTGATTTATGTAAAAAATAAGCTCTTAGCCAGGCCAAGTTCTAGCAGTAGTTTTAAGAATATTGAAGATGAGAGTAGTCTAAGCCATGGGCTGGTGAATGGCCTATGGGCCATATCCAGCCTTCCATCTGCTTTAGGACATGTCCTATGCTAGTGCAGTCATGTCATTTGTTAGTCCCCTTTCTCCGTTGCTGCAGTTAAAAGAAATTGTGTAATTGCAATAGAAATTAAATGGAACCTGAAGTGTTTCCTGACTGGCTTTGCATAGATAGATTTTGGTCACTCCTGATTTAAGGGTGCAATTCCTGTTTGAAAACATGTATGATAAGTGTTCAGGGAAAATCTGGTTATATAGAAACCTCTCCGTCGTCTTTCGGGCTAATTAATTTGAAAGATGTTTCTTTTCATTTAAGATTTAGCTGTTAATTATCTGTGTAGGGTCAAAACTGCACAGCCAATGTATAAACTAAAATATGGCCCAGGGTTATAGACAGGTTATACTTTATAGAAAATTATTAAGTGTAAGTAGCTTTATTTGTGATAATTTTGACTAATCCTTACACCATTTCATGATAGTTATTATTGAGTTGATATTACTTGGGAGGGAATTGAAACTCAGAAAATTAAAATAGCAAAGCTATGCATGTACTTAGCCACACTCCATGCTGTGTCTAGATGCATACTCTCTTCAAAGTGTATGCCAGGTCCTTAATATTGCTTAAGTCTAATTAATTGAGGTGCATTTTATTTGACTATTACTTCATTGAAGAGAAGGAGGGGTGTGTAATTGAGCTTCTTGTTCCATTCTGGTTAATTCTGTCTTACTGAAGTATGGTTATGTAGTCAAAGTATAAAATTTGCTTTGGATCCTAGACAATTTAAATAAGAAGCCTTGCTGTCTATATAATATTGGATTATATATATTAAGCATGTACTTTCAGTTAGAGCTGGGACTCCAGGGAGAAAGAATTTGATAATCAATGAGTGTGCTTGAAATGAGTTCTTTTCTCATCAATAAGAGTTACTCTTCCTTATTCATAAATGATAGCTCTGAATTCAAAGGAAACATGTTAGGGGTTCCTTTTCCTTAGCAAGTAGGTAGACTCAGATAATATTTTCACATACTAATTAATTGCAAGCAGCCTGAAGGGTTTTCCTCCAAGTCTGGATTCATTATCTTCTTTAAAACTCTCATTCATAATTTCTAAGTTTTTTCCCCACCAAGGTCCTCAGTGGCACTAAATTAGAATGACTTATTATGATTCATTCATCTTCTCCTAATGGCATTAATTATTTATGTGCACTTGAATTTTGTGTATGTATATATGTGTAGTGTGTGTATTTTAATTCTCAGACATCAAATGAAGAAAAAGTGTTGCTGTCTTTAGGGCTGACAAAGACACACACTACCTGGACATTGATCGTGTTCGTCAGTTCTCATTTTGTACTTCCAATATTCCCAGATGTGTGCAGTTAACAGGAAACAAAAATCTATGAAGACATTTCAGCATTTTTCAGAGTAACATTATGTGAGAGCCATTTCTCTATTTTTTTTTCCAATAAGATTTTTTTTTTTTTTTTTGGAAATAAAGATTTGCTCCGATCAACCTGAACATCAGTCAAGAGTAGCAAGTCTTTTTTATTCTTCAAAATTATTTTGGTGGAGTATCCTGACTTCTTTGGGCATTTTGATTTCATACCTGCAATTTTATGTTGTGATTTCTTCAGATCTAATTTTTTTTGTTATTTTAATTGTGTGTCTGTGTGTATATGAGCATAGCTGCCTGTGGAAGCCTTAGACATTGGATCCCAATGGAGTTGGAGTTGTAAGCATCTGGGGGTGCCCTGAACTTGGTGGATTCTTTGCCATAGCAGTAGATGCTTTTAATCACTGAACCATTTCTCTAGACCCTTTTATTGGAATTTCTAATTAGCACAATAAGAGGAACTATTCAAATCTTGTTCAGTTTAATACTGTCTGTGGTCTAAGTTTCTGTCCTGTATTAGTTTTTCTTTTGACCCAGAATAAAGAAACATCATTTGAAGTGGATTACCAACTAGGTGTATGTTATTGCTTAGTTCACAACCGGCGAAGGTTGACTTTTTCACTTTCTTGAGAATCATCATACAATTGTACTATAAAGATGCTGTATTTTCCAACACAGTCTGTGATTTTCCATGCGCTCTTTTAAAGGAGTATAGTTTACCCACATGCTTTAAGCTAATGAAAAATTTTTCCACGTCCATAGCTAAATGGAACTCGTGCTAAGGAAACAGTAAGAACCATGAGAGGCAATTCCTTTTGTTTCCTGCATTTATACTCAGTAAAGAAATGACAAATTGGTCAGTGCCCTGGAAGGCAGAATGGGGAAGATTCTACTACATTGGCTTTTCAAAGCCCACTTTTCACAGATTATGTGGAGCACGCTGTCTAGGCCTTCCGTAATAACTTTATATATATGTATATAGACTTGTTTAATACTCCAGATCCTGAGTATTTTTGAAAAGGTAGGCTTCATGGCTGAGGATATAGCTTAGTCTGGTACTTGCTTAGCAAATGTTATTCCCAGGGTTGTATCCTCCAGGTCACGGACACTGGGTGTGTTAACTTGGGTCTGTAATTCCTGAATCGAGGACAAGAAGGCAAGAGGACTCAGAGTTCAAGGTCATCCTCACCTAAATAGTGAGTTTAAGGTCAGCCTGGGCTACATAAGATTTTATTTCAAAACACCAGCAAAACCAACCAGCCAACCAATCAAACAAACAAGCAACCAGTAGCAGCAACAACAGAGTCAAAACCAAATAAGAAAACAACAAAAAAAATTACACAAAGAATTCTGATTTTAGGTAGGATTTGAGTTTTGAAAAGTGATTTTTTTTGCGTTTATTTATTATTGTGCCTGTGTGTGTGTGTGTGTGTGTGTGTGTGTGTACATGGATATATGCGTGTGCAAAAATTTGGGTAGTTGATTTTGTCCTTTCATAAAGCTTGCTGAATTAAAGTCAGGCCATCAGGCTTGGCAGCACAGTTCAAGCCTCAGAACAGTTTTAGTCTAACTCATTTTTCTCATACATTTCAAGCCTCTCCATTCCCTGTTCTGCCATGCACATGCCATGATCTTTAATAAATGCTCGAGAGTCATTCCAGGCAGAACCCATGAGGTTCCATGCTTGCCAGAGGGACTATCAGCAATCATAGCTTGTTGGGGACAGGGTGTCACTTCAGTGGTATAATCACAAGTTGTCCTTCTTCTACTGAAGAACTTCCCACTGACTCTTGGGCAGGTAACTATAATTAAATTTGGTGGGTTACATGCAGAATGAAGACAGGGAAATGGAAGGGGCATTCTTTGAAAGAGAGGGACAAGAGAGGGACTTGTTGAGAAGAAAGATGACGGGGGGGAGAGAGAGAGAAGAGGAAGGGAGGTCAAGATAACTGAAATTCATTATATAAACTGGAGGTTTCTCTCCCACCTGCCAGTTCCCTATTTAACATCTAGAGACTTAATATTAATTACAAACTGTTTGGCCTATTAGCTCAGGCTTATTAGTAACTAGCTCTTACAACTTAACCCATTTCTATTAGTCTATATTTTACTATGAGGTTCATGGCTTGTTAACTCACATCTTGCTTCCCTGGTGTCTGCTGGCATCTCCCTGACTCTGCCTTCTTTTCCCTTTTTTTCTTTGCTTGGATTTTCTACCTGCCTCTATTCTGCCTAGCTATTGGCCAAATAAGCTTCTTTATCAACCAATGGTAATAAAACATATTCACAGCATATAGAAGGGCATGCCATGCCAATAAGCACATTAAACTGAAGAGGAATTTCTAAAATCTAGATATTGAAGCACTAAGGCCAGAAGTGATTTTTTGTTTTTTTTTTTATTTTTTAATTTTTTTTTTTGGTGTGTGTGTGTGTTTGTGTGTGTGAGTGTGAGTATGTGTAAAAAATGGATGGTTGGATGGTGTTACTGAATGTTAGTTAGCACATATTCCTCTGAATGAACATTTGAACTGTTTAGGAATGAAAAAGAAATCAGTCTGATTTCTATATTCTGCTGACCTGGGTATAGAGTCCCTTATGTGGCTCACAGGAAGGTGAATAGACACTTGTGATGATGAAGCTAACCCTTAACTGAGTGATCAGAGGAGAGGACTCAGCATCTGAGATGTTCTTCAGGAGTAGTTCTCCCCTGGGGTTAAACACCGTCGTCCCCTCTGCTAGGGGGTGACTTGCAGCTCCCCCTCTGTTGCCTTATCACTAGGAGCTGACAGAATAACTGGAAACCGAAGGTGCCACCTCTTCTATAGTTCTTCAACAACAGAATGTTGTCGTTACCAGTTCAGGTTTGCCACCTGATGTTCCTTCCTGCAGCTGAGCGAAACTTAACACTTATTAGGTGTAGTTTTGCTTATGAGTTAGAGCTGTGGACACAAAATCTGGCTCTTATTCCAAAAGGAGTGAGTTGATTTGGAGACACATACAATGACTATTGCTCAGGAACATGAGCTCACATTGTCCTGAATGACATGCTCCAGTGTAGAAGTGATCGCATGAGCTTTCTTTTGGTCATAGTGCAAAGGACAGTCATGAATTGATGGATGCCCGCCGATCACTACAAAGCAGAAAGATTCCCCTGCCTCTGCCACCCAAGTTCTGGGATTAAAGGTGTATGCCACCATTGCTCAGAAACCAAGACTTTTTCTCTTAAACAGTTAGAAAATATTTAGGGTAGAAGGGAATAGAGGAACTTAGAAAAGGAAAGTATATTCTCAAGAGGTAGGGTTGAACTTCTTTGTTGTAGGGGGGTCGCTTGGTCGTTCATGCTGTTTGGCAGCCCAGACCCAGAATAATCACACAGGATCTATATTATTTAAATCACTTCTTGGCCAATCAATTAAGTGTATTGCTAGCTAGCTCTTACATCTATTTTTAACCCCTTTCCAGATTTTTATATTTTACCACGAGGTATGTGGCCTACCGCAAGGTTCCAGCGTCTGTCTCTGGCGGGGCTACATGGCTTCTCTCTGACTCTGCCTCCTTTCTCCCAGCATTCAGTTTAGTTTTCCCCACCTACCTAAGTTCTTCCCTATCAGGCTAAACCAGTTTCTTTATTAACCAATGGTATTCATAGCATACCCAGAGGAATCCCACATCACTTCTTGTGAGAGCTACTGGCATTTTTTTTTTCTTGGTGCATCCTTCCTTCCTTCCTTAGGTGTAACTTAGTCAACCTGATTTAGTGAGCATGGTCAATTCCTTTGGTTTCTTTAGAATTTTGATCACCTTGTTATCACATGTATCATTCTGTTTCATTCATTGGCCTAGAGTTATTGTTATTGACTTCTATTTCTTGCCCTCTTCACTTCGTCTTCACTTCACTGGTCCTTAATCTTGAGACAGAAACTCACATTACAAAACCGACTGTGAAAATGTGCTAGCGCAGGTTTATAAATATGCTTTCCATGTAATAAATAGGTTTATGGTATTAGATTAGAACTTATTGTAAAATAGAAATTGAAGATTATCTTCAAGGAGTTTTCTTATCATTCAAGTCAAGCTGATCAGTTAATGATTTCAAGATCCCTTTGACACATTTCTGGTACAGTGGTGATAAGTAATGTCGACCCACTTTTTCTGTATAGCTGTTCCCCCTGTAACTGTTCACCTGAATGCTGAAGTCTAAAACTAACCATGTCTATGAGGGGCAGCAATTACAGCCATTTGTCCTCCAAATGAGCCAATGTGATTTCCACTGATAGTTTAAATTTATGTACAGTGGGAGCCCAGACCCATGTAAAGGGCAATGAGGTCTTCTCATGCCTACATTGCAAAGCAGTAAGTCTTTTGGGGTTGTGATAATGAAATCTACTTGTGAGAAAAACTTTTCCCCTTGGAATGTAGAGATGCATTTCCTAGCAACCTCCTTTTGTAAGTTTTAAATGAATTCTAAGTGAAGTTAATTTTAAATGAAAAGTACGTCATCTTTCACGAATGCCTGTGTAACAAAGGTCACTTTTAGCATGTTCAAAAGACAATGTTAGGTGTTCCAGCCTTTGGGCTGTGGGTTATAGTGGAGGATTACTGTAGTCAGAGGAAAGATGCGAGGAACCCAGTGTACTCTGGTTTTGAGAAAGATTTTGGGGTTGTGGAGTTCTCTGTTCTTTACAGTTTTGATTTTGATGCAGTTGCTCTCTGTCATTGCTGGAGATGGTGTCTTTCAGTCACAGCCAAAGTGACGAACTTTTGATTAGGAGAGTGAGGTGAATTTAATGGTCTGAGGTTTACCACCTGTTAGCTCTTACTGCCTGCCTTTGAATTCCCCAAGTTTCTCCACAGAGATCTCCATGGAAACTAAGCAAATAAGCCACTTGAAAGGAGGCAGGTTATTGGTTTTTCTCATTAAAGCTACTGCTAGATTTTCATTAGTCGTAATCCATTTTCTTTCAAGATTAGACATACCGGCCACTTATTTTCCTGATTTGAGTAAACCTGTAAGTTGACTTGTGTACCCTTTGTAGATGAGCTGAGAAGCAAAAGTAATCATTTTCCCCCTGCTATATAGTCACATCTGAAAGTAAAGCCAGGGAGGCCGAAAGATGACCGGTGTAAAAGGGGAAAGGCTACTTGCTCTGTAAAAATTAGGCCATTAAGCAAACTGGAAGCCTGTGCATGGCTACAGACTAAAGTGATCCATTTTGTATTTCAATTTCCCCCACTTTGAAATTGTAAACTGTGATTGAAAATAAGATAAATAATGTACAGAAAAGCCTATCCCAGACCTCCAGCACCATTTAGACCTTGGTAAACTTGTGTGTTTGATTTGCTGTAATAGACAGCATAGACATCTTTTAAATCAAGAATTGTTAAGGCTTAAATTCGAACTTCACTGTTTTGAACTTGCACTGCAAAAAAAGTTTTCACACTCCCTGCCCCCATTGCAATAAAGCTGTCAACACGGTTAAGATTGTAGTATTGTAAATTGAAGTAAAGACTCATTTTATATATAACTTTTATGTGTGTGTGTGTGTGTTTTCTTTTCTTTTTGGGACAGGGTTTCTCTGTGTAGCTTTGGAGCCTGTTCTGGAACACACTCTGTAGACCAGGCTGGCCTCAAACTCATGGAGACTTGCCTCCTCTGCCTTCTGAGTACTGGAATTAAAGGTGTGTACTACCAGGCCCAGCATATATATGTGTGTGTGTGTGTGTGTGTGTGTGTGTGTGTGTGTGTGTGTGTGTATATATATATATATATGCTTATACATATATATTTTAACAGGTATATATATTATTTTTAAAAGGTATACATATTAATATATGATTATTTTTAAAATCACATACTATGTATATATAGATATATGAAAGCTTCAAAACTTAAGCTTTTCTTTTGGGGCTCAGCCCAGTAGAATATACTGAGGTTTCTCTTGGTATTGAGTTTTTGATAAGAGTAGTGGCCAACAGACTGTCACTAACAATTAAGATCATGTGTGTCATGGTAATTACATATTTCGCTCTTAGCACTTGCTCCTTCAGTGCTTTCCTCACGTGGAGAAAAATATGTGTAGAATGTAATAGAATGCAATAATGTTCCTCCCTTCCTTTTCTAGGTGGCTGTACTTTTGATGATGGGCCAGGAGCCTGTGACTACCACCAGGATTTATATGATGACTTTGAATGGGTCCATGTCAGTGCACAGGAACCCCATTACCTGCCCCCCGAAATGCCTCAAGGTGAGTTGCATTCTCCTAATTCAGTGTCCAGGGAATAGTATTAGAACAAATAATATTTTCTTACTTTATATCTAATTTATTATTATTGGTACTTCAAATCTAATTTATTATTATTGATCCTTTTGGTAACATCTAAAAATCTTAAAATATTCTTTACCTCTTCCTTAACAATGTTCTATAACTTCTCCTCCATTTTTCAAAAATTCTTATTACATCTTTCTTTTCACTTTGGAAAAACATCTGTAACTTTGTAACCATTATCCCCCCCTTAATAAGTCAAAATGACTAAAACTGGAAAAAATTCACGGAAGAAATAAAATTTATAGGAAAAAATATAATGAAGTTTAGTCATTTGGAATATTTTCGATTATATTTCACTGGGGTTCAGGTAGACTGGTGGCAAGCATGTAATAGCTTACGATCAGGAGGGAAATTGTCTTCTTCACCCCCAGAATATGAGTATGTCACTGACTCTGTAGAGAGACGCCCCTGGAGACAAAACTACCCAGTGGAGATGTTTTCTGAGTAGATTTTGTACCAACATGGTAGAGGCCTATTCCTTACTCAGCTAGAACTTGTTTTAGGGATTGATACTTGATTTTCATGGTAGTATATTTCCTGATTGTTTAGGACTTGTTATGATTTTTCTTTGATTTGTGAAAAGCACATCAAGATGTATCATATCAATATGTATCTTCCACTTAATAAAGTATGGGACTAATATTTCTTTTAGTTCTACATATTAATTCTAAATTGTGTATTTAACAGTAATTTGATTAATTATAAAATCAGAAAGAAACATAAAATTTGAAGCATAGTACCTAAGTGAACAAGTGATCTTTAGAAAGAAGCAAATAATTATATATAGAATATGTATGTATAAAAAATCACATTCTTGTATTATGCTATGAATCATTTAACTGATACATTGATTTTCTACTAATAATTTCTTTTGGAGTATAATTTTAGTATTTTATTATAATTACATAAAGATAGCTTAAATTGATTTTTTCCTACAAATTCAGAATGTCCTCCATAATTGACAGTGAATTTTAGACATCACCATTGTAAGTGCAAAATATCAATTCTTGTTACTGATTAAAAAATCTTGCTAGTACATATGATTCATAAAAACAAAGGAAAAAACATTGATGATTATCAGCAGAATATGGTAAATAGTCAAAGCAAATAAAATAAAACCCAGAACATGGATCTCTAAATGAGGATTGTAAAGACATACAGATGTAAATAAATACAGAGTGTATTTATTTCTTGGAAATGTTTTTTGTATAGTTCTATTCCATGATGGGGGCCTGGATTAGGTCTGCTTTTTTTTTTTTTTAAACTGTAGCTTTCCCTGGCTGAGTAAGCAAATGGTTATATTGTGGTTAGACTAAAGTATAATCTTCTTTGTGGAGGAATACACTGATGGGCAGTCTTTTGTGGACATCCTTGGCTTCTTAAGCTTGACCCTGACACTTTGGCAGACTCCCTGCATCCTGTGCGTTGGTGTGTATTCTTCTTTCAAAGGCGAATAAATTATTACTCTGGCTCATTTTGATTAAAGAAGCCACTGTACGTTTTCACTTGAGTTTTCTCAGTGGTATATTTAGACTTAATATTTCATGTATATTAAAAAGGTGGGCCGGAATGCACACATTTTGACTGTTTATCATCAGAGAATAATCAGAAAGACATTGATTTATGGAAATGTTGCCATTACTAATTGCTATTGATGGTGGGTAATGAGTGCTGAAGAGAATGTTCAGATGACCTTGTTGGCTCACCTTTCACACAATTACTTAATCGCTGGTTACAGTAAAGGATGCTGTGCACTGAAAATGAAAGTGTTTGAAATTCAGCCATATTCTCCAATTAATAGCACATTAAATAATTAATCATGCAAAGGAGGGAAAAGGTCACGGATACTTTTCAGAACGTAACTATGTGTAGTCTGAGGAGAAGTGAGAGAAGTGCTTGTGTGTTGCTTTTTTATTTTTTTTCTATGCATGTGAGTGTCCATGTGGGTTCACATGCCCATGTGTATTTGTGCTTATGGATGGCAAGAGGACGATTGTAGGTGCTTTTCCTCAGGAGCACTCCACCTTGGTTTGGAGAGAACATCTCCAATTGGCCTGGAGCTTGCAGAGCTGGCTTATCTGGCTGGTCAACCTTGATCCTTCTGTCTCACTCTCTTTTGCTTTAGAAGTTTTAAGAGCCTTGTTCAGCATTGTTTCTTAACCTTTGGTGAGAGAGATAGAAGTAAGGTCTCACACTTGAATGGCAGGCACATTACTGACTGAAGGATCTACCTAAGTCCTACTCGGTTCTTTTTACAAGGTTGTTCCCCCCCACCCCATTTTCCTTCTGATAGTCTTTTAAAGAGCCAGCTAAGCATTAATCTGTCCATATATTGGCAAAGAGAACATAATTAGACTTACTAAATATTAACGACCTGTTCTGGTGAGTTGGCTCAGCTGTTAAAAGCACTTGTTCTTTTAGAGGTCTGGGATTTGATCCCTAGCATGTACAGGCAGTTTGCAATTGTCTATAACTCTAGTTCTAGGCAATCTGATGTCTTCTTCTGACCTCCATGGGCATCAGACATGTACATGGTACGTACACACATATATGTGTGTAAAACACTCTTGTACATAAAATAAAAAAATCTACTTAAAATTTTTGAATGACCCATCATTTCTTTTTGCACACAGATACGTAGGCTTGCTTAAGACTTCATTTACTGAAAATACATAAACAGAAACAAAAGACACAGCCAAGGCAACCATCTGTGCCCTGTGTCTGAGGAAGTCTGTCTGTGTGAAACAGACATGGTATTGAACCTTCTGAGGTGCTTGGAGATTGTTAAATATTGACTTATTTATTGGCCTTCAGAGAGTAAAAAAAAATGGTGAACAACAGTTTGAAATAACAAGGTAAAAATAAAGAAAATAAGGAATTAACTTCTCGTGAGAAATATGCTACTTTTAGTGACTGCTTGCCATGTTCCAGAGCAGTTCTTAGCTTGTTAGATGACAATAATGATGACAAAAGGACCATTAGATGTTTGAAAATAGCATGCAGAAGAATGAACACTTCAGAAATGTGCCCTGTAGCCAAAAGTCACATGAAAATAGGAAAAGCTACTCGTCAGTGAAAAGCTAAGTATAGCCGTAAGGAGATGCCGTGGCACCCCTGTGACACCAGGTGTAGGTGACAAGAATACAGAGTAAGGGAAAGCCTCTTAGGCTACTGTAGGCTGTAAATCTGCATAACCACTTTGTACAGCCTAAATGGCCAGCTAATCCATTCTTGGATATGAGCCCAGAAGAACTGAGTACATGTGTTCATTCAAGGAGTGTACGACTGTATATAGTACCGATGTTCTTAATCATTCCAAGATGAAGACAGCCTGAATTCTTGTCAGTAGTACAATGTACCAAAGCTTGGGAGTGTGTTCGTGTGATGAAATCACACCACAATGTGAGAGAGTTGACTCGTGCTGTGCATAGCAATATTGATGAATTTTCACAAGCGTCGTCAGGAAATGAAGTCAGACCCAAGAGTGGATATCGTATTTTACCTCCTTAAACTTCAAAAATAGTTCAGCTGATTGATGAGTTAGAAGTCTGTGTGGTAGTGCTTGGGTTGGGAGAGGCTTGAAGGAGACAGCCGGATGCTGGATACCCTGGGAAGTTATTGATCTGGGTAGCACCTGATCTGCTCTCTGTTAGGAAATTACTGAGCTCCTGGTGGTAAGTTGTTTTCTCTCTGTGTCTTATGAGTTAGTACAAAGTGACAAGTAAGTAAGACCCCTTTTCACAAGAATGCTGTTGAGAAGCTGGGATAATAATTATAATGTTGTAGGTTAGCAAAAGAGATCCTCCAGGAGACCTCAGATAGTAAACACATTTGCCACCTTTGATCCCAGCCTGCATTCATCGTTGAGCTTATGAATGTGTGAAGTTTTTTTTGTCCAGTTATCCATTCACCAATTTCTTGGCCATTTGTTTACTGTATGTATGTGTCATCGTCTAAAGGGTGAGGAGCTTCCTGGCTGGCTTGGAACCCCTCTGTGGTCCTCATAGTTCTACAGTCCCTCACTCTATTTTACATGTATGTCAATTGAGGGTATTCTTGGAGTTTCAATTTCATTTGGTTTTTCCTCATTGACCCATAATGTTCCCATGCACATATAGCCTACTTAAGAATTACAGTTTCCTAAGACACCATTTTATGGTGTCTTTGGCAGCTTCTATAATATAAGGTTTAAAAACTTTTTGTTAAAGGGCCCTGGGAGATGGCTCAGTAGGTCAAAATGCTTGCTGTGGAAACATGAGGACTCTGGTACCTACATAAAACGTTGGGCATGGCTTTATGTGACTGTAACCCCAGAATTGGTGATGGAGACAGGCAATTCCTGGGAGGTTCCTGTCTTACTAGACCAGCATATACAGTGAACTTCAGGTTCAGTGGGAAACCCTGTCTATAACGTGGAGAGTGACAGGAGCAGAAACTGGGTGTCTCTATGACTTCTGCTCAGGTGCACCCACCCTCAGCCCTCCCCATACCCGCCCCCCCACCGCGCACCATGCAAACACACCAACTCAAATAAATAAAGATTTTGTTTATTATTTCAGAAAGCTTTTCCCTCTTCTTAAAGAAAGCAACCGAGTGGCAGTTTTTGTTTCTTAAACATTGTCATGACTTATTCTATTGTGATCAGAAGACTGTAATTATTTAGTAAACTTTTGCACTTATAAGTGATATCATCTATGTGGAAAAGGTTTAAATACTATTCATTAGTTAGTATAGAGGGAGAACCACCACTTTCTTTTCCATATTTGCTAGGCTAATAGCAGTGTTCCACATGGAAACCTGTTACAATAATACAGAAGAGAAATCCCAGAGTGTGAATGATGGAGAGAACTAGAAATTGTTCTTTGATCTTATGCACATTTATGTCTGTGATCTTGACTGTCAAGGTTTCTTTTATGCTTATGACCACATGAAACAAATGTATTTGTCCATTTGACTGTCTGTTCTGGTGTAGAACGGAGAGTGAGGGACGTGATTGACATACCAATACATTTCACTTTCTTTCACTGAAATTATAACGGCTTTTTCCTTTGAACATGTTGCTCTGAAGTGATTAATTGCGTTTTACTTTAGAGTCTCTAGAGTATCCATTTGTCAGTGTTACAAATTATAACTACATTAGATTCCACCTTCAACTTGCTTCTTTCTACTACTAATATAAATCACTGCATGGAGTTTTAAACTTAAACTGTACATACTGTATGCTATAAAAAAAAATAAAGGTTCTATTTCTGATTAACCAGAAAACTGAAGGAGGAAACCATTTCTCTCTTGTAAAACTTAGTGAGGTGTGATTCAATAGTTTATGGCCTTCCAATTTAGAAAACAGATGAAATTATGCAGGAGAGGTACAGAAATTAGCATTGCTAAGAAACGAGCCTTTGTACGAACTTGTTGCATTTAAAAATGAGTCTTCATTTTCTTAGTTTTAAGCATGTTTTATTAGCCAGGTTGTTAAAATAGAGCTTACATACTTCAAATACTTATTTGGTGAGCTTCCTTCTGCTTGCATACTCAAGAGGAACATGCTCATGAGTCCTGGGTTTGGTACTTTCTTCTGCTAGTGTGATGTGAAGAAAATGGACACTTTGATGTCTACAGTTAAATCCACATGACAGAATTTATGGGGAACTTAAGCTCTGTACTTAATGATCCTAGTCACCACTCCAACTCCATCAAGGTAGTCACTATGAGGAACACTTAGAGGCTTTAAGACTAAGGCATTAAGGAAAAGTTGGAAACTGTTTTTGCTAACTCAGACTCTTTCATATATGTACCTGAGAGATGAAAGTCAGTTCTCAACTGATAGATTCCTGAATTTTTTAGGAAATCTCTCTTTTCCTCCCTCTCTTCTTCCCTCCCTCCTCCCCGTGTGTATAAGTGTGGGTGTGTATGCACAGCTGTGTAATGGCATGTGTATAAAGGTGAGAGAGTCCAAGGACCACTGTGGATGTCAGTGCCTTGTTTGAAAGAGACTCTCTGTTGGTTTACTATGTTTGTCAGTCTAGCTGGATCCTGAACTTCTAGGATTTGAATCTCTTCACCTCCTTCTGACCAGGGAAGGCCTGGGATTAGAGACCTATGGCAATTGACTTCATGTAGGTCTGGAGATCCAAACTCCACTCCCAATGCTTTCATGAAAAGTGCTCTATCCATTGAGCCATCATTGCCCCAGCTACATACACAATATTTTAATCCTCCTCAGAGCTCCATAAAATGTGTGATGTGGAGAGGAGCAGAGGGAGTCACTTGCTTACAGATAATCAGGACAGATCAGTAACTTGTCACAGTACTGCCTTGCTCTTATGTTGTTACAGCCAGACTGACACATTTCCTTGGCTCCAGCATAGATATTTAAGTCTACTGTACAGTGTTACTTATTTTATTTACTCTGCATTGACTTTCTACTGTTGTGGGAGTGAAAACCACACACCGTTTGTTTTACTATCTCTTACTCTCCTAGGGAAATATTCTCTAGGATTCACTGTAGTTAGAATGGCTACTGAGCTCCAGAGTTTCCTCCCAAGATGCTCATCCTTTGGGCTGAGGCTTTGCCCTTTCATGCATTCACCTTTGCGTTATTTTTAGTTATTTGATGACCACTTTGCATCTGTCGGTCTGAGCAACCTTTAGAAACAGACATTATCTGCTGTGTCATTAGAGCATGTGTGCTAGAAGAAAAACTAAGGACTCACTGAAGGCATCTGAGTAAAGTCAGGGTTTAGAAATCATTTTAAGGCTTTGTGTACAGTGGTCTATTTTAGGACAAGAATTACGGGCTTATTTCAGTGTGCTCGTCCAAACCTTGTCATCATTAAGTCTGTTGGTGTTTTTGCCTTGAGTGCAGCAGACAAAATAGTTTACCACATTTGAGTTGCTTATTAAAAACACCAAAAGTTGGAGGCAGGGTGAAGTGAGGAAGTGAAACAGTGTTATGGAGCACTTTTATCCTTCAAGTGCTCCTACTTTTTAATGCAAGGATTATTACCTTATGGACATAAATGCAGCATGAAGAATGTCTAAATTATAGAGAACAGAAATGGCATGCTGAGACAGGGCTTTTTTCTGCTATTTCAGGTACATGATATATCTAAGTTAGATATGCTTCAATATATCTCACAGGGGGAAAGCTGTTCAGTATTAAAAGAGAGAGAGAAAGAGAGAGAGAATTATATTGGTGTCACTACTAGAGAGTGTCCAACTTCCTACATGAATTACAGATAAGAATACAGAGTCAATTTCAGAGTCCATGCAGTCATCTTTAACATGTACCTTAAAATCAATATGTAGTCCAGTGAAACAAAATTACTTTTCTTGGGATGAGGGTGACTCAAGCTATGGTTATGACCTTATATGTTACCTTTCTAAAAATAAACTTGTCTCTTGATGCTGGTACCTATCTGAGCTTGAGAGCTTATTAGCTTCCAAACACAAGAAGGACTGCCTGCAAATAAAGAGGTGTCAATGGAACAATAGATTAAATAGTTTAAATAGTGATTTTGTAAAACTCTATGTGAAATCAATACTTTCACCATAGCATGGTGCACTATATATTCATATGCTAAATTACATCCAAATGCTCTGCTATCATGAAAGACTGTTGGCTTTCAAATCTAATATCTTCGGAGACAATGATTGTGTTATTTTTAAGGGTTCTTACCTCTTCACTAAAGGGGAAATTATTGACTGAGAAACATTTCTCAACAAAATCTTCATGTTTTGTATGTTATAGCCCATGGCAGCTTAGAGTAGTCTGTAAGATCGTTAACTCTTCACTTAGCAACATAGACTAAGAAAATGCTGATGGCTTTTTGAAGGGCTGTGAGAAGCATGTTTAATAGGACAGTTTCAGAGAATTCACTAGTTACTCATGGGTTTCTTGACTCCCCACCGAGTTCTTTAATATGCAAACAGAAGTTTCTGTCCTGCCCTGCTAGTCCAGCAACCATTTAGTCCCAACAAAACATACAGAGGCTTATATTAATTATAAACTGTTTGGTCTTTTAGCTCAGACTTACTACTAAGTAGCTTTTACAACTTAAATTAACCCATAATTCTTGTCTATGTTCCCCACATGGCTTGGTACCTTTTATCAGTAAGGTATTCTCATCTTGCTTCCTCTGTGTCTGGGTGGCAACTGCAGACTGATTCTTCCCTCTTCCCAGATTTCTCCTTGTCTGGTCACCCCACCTATAGTTCCTGCCTGGCTACTGGCCAATCAATATTTTATTAAACCAATACAAGTGTCAGATTTATACAGGGTACAAGAGCATTATCCCATAGCATTAATACTTGCTTATTTATTAAGTATGAAACAGATTTGGCAACTATGTGTGTATGTGTGTTCGCTTATGATGTCTGTATGTGTGCATGTCTTTGTGCACAAGTGCATGCATGTACATGTCTGTGGAGACTGGAAGTCAGTGATACTTTTCTTCAAACCTTACTCTTTTAGTTTTCTTCAAAGGTTTATTTACATTTATTTTATGTATATGATTTTTTTCTGCTGCATGCATTTTTGTTCACTGCATGCATGCCATGCCTGGTGCTTATGGAGGCCAAAGAGGATCTCAGATTTTTGTTGTTGTTGTTGTTTTTTTTTTTTTGTGATGTTGCATGGGAAGTGAATTTGGGTTCTCTGCAAGAATATCAAGTGCTCTCCAACCTTATCATTTTTAGTTTTTGAGAAAGTGTTTTTCTGTACCTAGAGCTTATCAATTTGGCAAGTTTAGCTGGTGTCAGCAAGCTCCAGCATCCTTTCTTCTTTCTCCATTCTTCAGCATAAGCACCACTAATGACTTTTTTATTTATTTATTTTTTTAACTTATTTTCTTGGGAGATTGAAATTAGGTCCTTGTATTATTGTGAAAAGCACTCTACTAAGAGAATAATATTCCCAGTCTTGGGCATGGCAAGGTGATATTGAAAAAGCCTATTTTGAGTATGATTTTTTATTCTTGCTATAGCAGTCTCTTGTCCATCCAAAGATTTACCATCTAGGCTAATTGGTCCAATTCATATCTCATGTTTGACTGTATTTAGGTCAGTGCTAAGAGAAGGATTGAGCTCCTCGTTGTTGACTTTCCATCTGGATCCCTCTCCTGCCTGTATGCAGCCCAGGCTGAATATAATGTCCCTTTACCCTAATGCACATAGCCAGGTAGATGTTATTGGAACAGTTGTAGGGCCAATGTTGAGTACAGGAGGAGCAGGCAGCTATGATTGAGTGTGGTAGGATGAATCTGGAATTACAATTTCAACTCCTCATTTCAAACCTTAAAAAAAAAAACTACATATTTTTCTATTAAGCTGCTTAAGAGAACAGATTGAAAACTTCATGCCTATTTCAAGGACTTCACCCACGTAATTTCTAAGTGTAAATGTGTTCTATCTCCTGAAATCAAGTCATATCACTTGGCAGGAATCGGCCTTTCTTAGTATCACTTGGACTAGGATTCCATGAATTAGACTAGGCACTATTCCTGCTTGCTGTAAGACTTTATGGGTATTCCATGCATGAATACTGTCTTTGTCCCTTTGCCAGGCTTATCATTCCTTTTGGTCAGAATATAGTGCTCCATTAAACACCAACACTTCAGCTGCACAATTGACTGTCTTGTTATATTTGTGCTAAGGAGAAGGCAGACTCTTAGGGTACTTGTTCTGTTAATCACCTTGTCATTGAAAGTTTTTGAAAAACAAAATCTGAGTAAAAATGACATTTTTTTATTTTTGAAGGATTACTTTAAAAAGTCAGTGTTTTGTTGAATATTAATGAGAAGAATGAAGATCTTTGTCAGAAACCCTTCTAAGAAAAACAATTAGTATCTACTGTATACATGGCCCTGAATTGGATCCTTTTTGGTGTGTGTGTGTATGTATGTATGTTTCATATACACAGATGCACGCATGTGCACATGCCCCACCACTGGTAATGTCTCCAAAAGATATTGTACCCAGGTTTTGTTTATCAGTTGTCAGTTCCCAAAGTTATATTTAAGTCATTGTTAGTTATTGTGTTTGGAGACGGAAGTCTGTTCTTTGAGACTGACTTTCTGGGGACTGTGACTCTGTACTGGGCAAGTCTGGCTGATAAGTAAATGACTTCAGCTGTCTGTTGGAGTGAGGCTTGCTATTGAAGACACCCTAGTTAGTCATGGTAGATGACTCAGTATGTGGCACCTCCAGTGTAGAGAGAAGCTTCAAGCAAATGTGGTGGAATGCAGAAACCATGCATTGATTAATTACCACAATTAATTACCATCAGGGTGGAGAGCAAACATACCGGGGCAGAGGCTTAGCTATTCTGTCTTCATTTTATTTCTGTTTCCCCAAAGATGAGACTATGTCAGAGTTTTCAGGTATCAGCAGATATCCAAAAGCTTTCTATATTTGGATTATGTTAGCCATATTTTTTTAATTTATTTTTTTTAATTTTTGAGACAGGGTCATACTATATAGGCTTGACTGGCCTGGAACTATGTAGACCAAGTTGGCCTTGAACTCTGAAATCTGACTCCTTTGCTTCCCAAGTGCTAGGATTAGAGGTGTGTGCCACCATAACTGGCGAGAAACTTATTTCTACACTAATAAAAATTTCCTGAGTAAATTTAATATGCATATTGAATGTGTCTAACGTGAAGCACTTCAGCCTGCATAGATAGCTCTTACAGGAGTGTTGCGTGATGACACTGACGACAAATGTCACTTTTTAGCATTCTGGTTTACTTCAGGTAGAAAATGGAGTCTTGGTGACTGACCAGAGTACTTTGAGAAGTCCCGATGACATAACATATACGATGCCAAGAAAGCAATTTTTCATGATGGGCAACCTATGGAAAAATGGGCCACTTGTACCGACAAGTAAAGGTTAGAAGGACAAAGGAGAAAAGGAAACAAATGCTTGGACTATTGTGTTTGTTTTTTCAGTGTTGCGTAATCCTCATGTTAAGACAGTTAGGGCAAAGGTTGGCTGTCGTCTACATAGGTTTGCATTCCTATTACTGGATACCCAATGTTTTTCCTATGTGCCCACCATGGGAACAAGTCCTATGTGCTGCCGTAACTGCTTGTCGCTGATTTTAGGGGCAGATCTGAAAAGAGAACTTAAAAATCTTAATTGTATTGTGGCTTTTTAAAATGTACAACCAGAAAATTAAACAGCAGTATTAAAACCAATGAAAAAGCAATCCCAATGACAGTTTAAGCAAAGCCCAATCTATATAATTAGGCTCTGGACCTTCAACATTCCAACCTCTTGAGATTTTTATCTCACTGAATTTTGTGTTTCCTCTTGCAAAGAAGGCTGGAGAGTGACCACAGAGGGTTAGCAAGTTGACTAACACAGTGGCCTACATGCCCAAGAACCAGAAAGATGAGTCATGGGGAATGAGCCTCAGGTGAAGTAGAGGGAAGAACTACCTACGTTAATCTAACTTGGATAAACGCTTTGAAGAAAACCCATTACTTCTCTCCGAAACTATCCTTTGCAGGTATTACATTTCAAAGCAAATAAATTTCTTTCTGAAAACTTTTCTTTAAAGACATTTCTTATATTGGGCAACTTTCATCTTTGTCTAATTTCTTTCCTATTGTAAAGCAGAGCCTTTCTTGAATGATAACCATTCTGTTTTCCTTGCCCTCACATCTTATTTAGTTTACAAGAATTGTACTTACATTTGTTCCTGAAAGTCAGATGTTCTCGGTGACTAGGTTAACAGTAGTGAGTTTTCTATGATGAATAGAACACTATTATTTTTTCTACCTCATTTGTGTGTTTACTGCTGCATTGCCCTCTCATCCCCAAACTTCTAAGTGAAAAAAATTTAAAATAGGTTCTATTTCTAACAGAAACATCTGTGATAAAGAGGTAAGTGGATGGTCTTGTCGTGTAAGTGGCCACAGCTCCAGGAGGAATACACATTTAGGTCTCCCCACAAGTCGTGTTTCAATATGGAAGCAGTTTTGTAGAGTTTTAACAGAACAAAAAAAGAGTTGTGTATCCAGACTTTGCAAAGTATCTTGATAGAAATGTCAGAGAGGCAAGTTCCAGCAGGCTCGGGCCTCTCTCCTATAGGCCTCAGATGCTCCTGATGACAGACAGGAGCTTAGCTTTGGGCTTGGTGGAAGACACTGGTCTGGTAAGTTAACAGATTCCACACCGTTTTGATCTATTAGCCACAGGGTGTTAGTTCCCGACACAGAGGTGGGCAAGGATGGTTACTCAGCGCTGGAAAACCAGTGCGAGATAAAGTCTAATTAGGCTTTGGATCTGCTGCATCCCAAGCTCTCCACATCACTGCCATTCTAACCAATCCACTGGTCTTTGCAGACCAGCTTTTTTCCAGGCATTCTCATTCATGGTCCAGTGCTTAAACTATTTTCCTTCAATAAACATTGCTGTTTTATTTCAAAACCGCTTTCTATGAAAGCTTGAGACAGTGTAAGAAAAGTGGTCTTGATTCTTTTTTAAATCTTACTGAATTTTGAGTCGTACCATGTCAGGAAGACTGGAGCGTGGCTGCAGGGAATTAGCAGGTTGCTTTGTCTGAACAGCATTGCTGGGTGATGCGCATGCCCTCTTTGCAGCTACTCTTAGTATTTCAGAATAGTGATGATATTTGGATATTATTTCTTCTTTTCCCTGCCCCTCCCCTTTTCTTTGCCGGAGAGTGGGCACTGAATTTTGTGGCATTTTTCCTACCACTGATGATACCATCAGCCCCCTCTTATCTGTGTTTGAAGCTGGAACTGGTAGCACATGCCTTTAGTCCCAGTCCTCAGGAGGCAGACAGATGCCAACCTGATCTACAGAGCAAGTTTCAGGATAGCCCGGGGCTACACAGAGAACTCCTGTCTTGCAAGACAAAACAAAACAAAACCAAAAACAAACAAAAAAGTAAAATGACACAGTATCATTATTGACTTCTATTCATTTCAAACTGAATGGTGGTGACTCAGGCCAGTCTGGTCTGCAGAGCGAGGTCATGGACAGCCAAGGCTTGAAAAGCAAAGCAAAACAAAACAAAAACATGCAAGTATTTGCTTATGTAACAAATAACAATTGAATGAACTTCAAAATCTTTGAAATGTGAATGAGCTTTTATCAGCCTTTCCTTCCACAATAGCAAGTATTATTTACCTCGGAATTGGGATTCTTTTCAATACCTTAAAATATTGAATGGCAAAGGAAGAAGTTGTGTATTTTTCATCAGGGTTTTAATTTAACTGTAGTGGAAAATGATGATGCTATTACCCCATTGTTTGTGTTTATACATTTTCCGCCTGTTACCTGACATCTCATCTTGTTTCTACAGTTCGCTCTGGTTAGCTAGGCACCATTGACTTTTTAATCTATTATTCCATTTTAAAATTGAAGACCAGGCTGCCTGTTGCTATCATGCATCGCTATCCACTGCTGAAGGTCACATTTCCCTTTAGTCATGATAGTACAGCTTTTTTGTTACTCTCAGTGATCAGCCTGGATGGTTTCTTACTAGAACAATAATAGTGGTCCAAAGATGCTTGGGACTTTTTAGCTTCTTTTCTTTGTGCAAGAACTGAACACCTGCAAGAACTAATACATCATCAGAGTGGACTGAATAGAGAAACAGTAGCTGCTCTGAAGCCTTCACTGTCCATTTGTAGCAACACAGATTATGTGTGTCTGGAAAAACAGCACATCGTAATAGCATACCCCTCTCTGTGTTCACTGCCCATTTCGATGGTTAAAATCCCCCATCTCACATGCATCATAAAAGTCACTTGAGAGTAGTAGAAAAACCTTAACTTAATAAACCTACCACATCTAAGAGATAGTTCAGACCATTGGCAATCTTTCATTTTATTAAAATAATAGTGTATAAGTAAGCTGAAAGAGGAATTAGATTAACCCTCTTTTGAGTTCAGATTCTATTGTTTGGGCTTTTATTAAGACATTTAACCTTTCTGAACTTCCATTTTGCCATAAGTAATTAGAAATAGAACGATTCATATTTGTTCTCTAATTTTGCTGTACCAATAAAGCTCGGATATTTGTGCAACATCTGTCAGTGTCTAGCGTGCAGTTGTTTTGTGATAAATCTTACTCACTCTTTTCCCATTGGCTCCAAGGTGACATGGCTAGTTAGTGATCTCATTAATCTGTAAGAAATTGATTTGAATTCCTCTCACTTACTTTAGCACAGAATAATGTACTTGTCCATTATACTTTTTCAGTGGACCATTAGGAATTATTTTATGTCCAATTTAGATATTATCCTGTCCATGTGATTTCGACCACATACAGGCACTTTGCACTGAGACTCCTAATGATGCCTGAAAATGAGGCGGTATCTTAGTCTGAGCCACTGAATCTCCTCATGAACATTGGACATTTTCTTTCTGTTTTGCTCCTGTATTTGTCTGTTGTCATTTACTCACTCAATCAAAGATGATGTCTTTCTGCATAATCTCCCCTGTAGCTTATTCCATCTCATTCCCCCTGCTTCTGGAACCCCTCACCACATCCAGAGCTTAAAGAATTCAGTCTTCGATTTTCAGAAGATTATTTTGAGAACCCTTCCTCTTTCAAGAATCATGTTTGTAGGTTTGCCTTTCTGCCATTAAGTAACTTTCTTATTCTGCACCACTGTGATCAAAGCCCCATTTGTAGAGTGGGGTTGGGAAATCCCTTCCCTCCTCACTCCCCTGTCTCCGTACCTGGTCTCCTTGGGATAACATGAGAAATGGCTTTCAGCTTCACTGTGCTGGCCGTTTCTTGTAACTCATTGTTATTTCTGTGTGACATCCAGGGTAAAACAAACAACTACGCAAACATTATTAAAGGACAGAATGTTCCACAGTGAGCATGAGCATCAAAATAAGCACGTAGACGGGTTGTTGTCCCCTGAAGTGTCCTCCTAAAAGAAGGAGACTTTTACCATTATGCTAACTGACCAATGTTAGGGGGACAATGCATAGCAAATCTGCATTTCAAAATATGTGAATGGTTGTATTCTATAAAGGATTTTGTATTTCTGGAAATACAAAATGGGGGAAAGAAAGATTCTGTGACACTCGCCTGTTTCTTACTTTTTAGTATTATACATTACGTCACACCACACCTATTTATTTATCTATTGTGTGATATGATATCATGCACATGCATGATATCAGAGGATAACTTATAGGAGTCATTCTCTTCTTCCACCATGCGTGTCCCAAGAATTAAACCCAGCTCATCAGGCCTGGCATAATGTGCTAGTACCCACTGAGACATTTAGCTGGCCCTACTTCAGAGCCCAGAATCTGATTTTGGGGTTCTGGCATTACTACTTCATGACTAGAATGAAATGTTCCCTCTTAATTTAAGCTTAAAAATCGGGGCATTTCCATTTGACCTTTGGTTCTTGAAAGGTACTTGTAAGGACTAGATTGGTGATGACCATACTCTGTATCAGTCAGAATGGGTTTTTAGTATTCAAAGAAGTAGCAGATGCGGTCTGATGGCAATCCCAATCTGCTGGATCTCAAACCTGTGCCATTTGACTAACTGATATGTCAAAGAACAAGAGTGGCTTAGGAAGCTCATGGCAGTCCATTACATAACAGCGGATTCGTGGTATTTTATCTCATATTAGGTTTCATGGATAGAGTGTGGGAGGCAGCTGAGGGATTCTGGGAGTGTGTGGTGATAAAGTGCCTCAATAGGAGTTTACCAAGTTTCCAAAAGAAGTCAATAGAATGTTTACTCAGAAACTAGAATGAGTAATAGGAACAGATTGGAGGAAATTAAGACCCAAGGCAATCTGTCCATAGTTAGCTACTGTATTGTATTTTTGTTTTACCTAGCAGTGATAGACTATTACCTTATTGTGATAGACATTCCATACCTCTAAAAGCCTTTTGTCTTTTAGGGTCACGTTAACTGTAACAAATTACTCATTTCCATATTTTATTATTTCCAATCTTATTTGCACTTTGTATCAAAGGAAAAAAACCACTATTTTTAGAAAGAAAATAGACAAAATCAGAATAATAACAAAATTCTTTGCTGGAGAAGTTTCTCCAAAATTATTAAATTAATAGTGTATTTCACATGAAAATATTTGTATGTTTTTAGGAGAAAATGGGCAACTAACTAACCAAATATCTAATATTCTGTATATACGTATACAACAATTGTTTTGTGGTATGATCGTGTATTTTGACTGGAACAAATTTTTCTCAGTATTTCTTGATTTTGTATTTTCAGTAGAGAAACCTTAATGCTCATTTTCTTCCTACCTTACAGCTAATACACACATGGAAATGAAAGTGATAACAGCCCACGAAAATCATATACAAGTCTTACAACCAGGTGTTTACCATTAGTATCTAGATGTTATATTTTCCTGCCCCAGTAAAAATTATCCATATTTATGTCTATGTGATCATATATTTATATAGTGTATAGGTATGCTTACTCATTTAATATTATTATGCCATATGTTATTTTTCATGTCATAATTTTATATCGTAACAAATGTCCAGAATTTTTATAGTTCATAATAATGAATTTTGGCAAGATTGGTTCAGTGAGAACTTCGCAGTCTTGTTCACAGTCAGGACCCAAGTTATGTTTTATTTAAATTACATTATTGTGTGTCCTCTTGTCTACATAAATGTGATCAACTAAGAGCTGCATTCTGATTACTAGGTTAAGAGAGAGACCGGTCTTTGAAGCCTCAAAATCCATTCCCCACTGACACAAATTTCTCCAACAAGACCCCACTTCATAAACCTTTCAATACTGTCAAATACTCCCACTCCCTGATGACCAAGCATTTCAATGAGCCTATGGAGACCATTCCTATTCAAATCACCACAGATACCGTGTGTAGTGTGAAAGATATTACAAGCAACTTTTCCGCATTGTCATAAGGCAGTGATAGAACATAGGTTCACAAATTGGCAACATCATAGAATACTTGGGATTCTAAAGAATAATAGACCACTCTTACAGCCCCAGAAACTTTTGTGTATTTGCTTTGAATTAGAGGTAGAGCATTAGTAACTTAAAGCCCCTCGGGTGGTTCTTAAGAATTACTAATGACAAATATCAAAGTCCTGGAAGCAAAGGCTGCCTGTGCTTGAGTATATGTGCTCATGGATATATTTTATGCAAACTGCTTACAGCACTTTGTGTTACAGTAAAGCTACCTTGTGTTTGTATGAAGATTTACTGACTACAGGAGGGCTTAGCTGATATGAATGTTCTGTAGTTCAAAATGTGCACTAATAGAGCTTTGCAAGGAACAAAGTTCAAGACCTCAGCCTTGCAATTACATTTAAATAGATAAGACAATATTAATAAAACAACAAGAAAATTCTAGGAATTAAATCTAATTGATTGAGCAGCAGTTTCACTGCGAAGCTATTGGTAGGAGCACACAGGTGCCGTGGGTGCTGCATCACAGTGGGAGCGCCTCACTGTCTAGACACATTTCTGTCTTGCGACATCGTTGCCAGCTTTTCCAGCGTCTAATGCATCCGCACGGTGTGCCACTTCCACTCGGGCTCTCATAGCTGAACTCTCCTCTATTCTGCCTGCTCTTTGCATTTTTAAGTTATCTTGTTGAAAATTTAACGTGATGGGTGTGGAAAAGTTCTGGGCACTGACTTCCCGAACATCTGTGTGATGATCCTAGAAGCTAGGTGTCTTCTAAGAGTCAAGTTGGGGTTTAATTTATATTTGTAGAATAGACCTTCATGATCACCAGAGCGTGACTTTTGTGTTCTAATTATCGTCGTCTGGCTTCAGTTCCCTAAAATCCTACCGATAATCTGTTGCTCTTTGATATCTGGCTCATTTTCCAGCTCTTTGAAATCTATTGTCAAAGAGAAATGGTTGAGGTATGTAACACATCAATCAGAGGAGTCGAGCTCAGGTTTTCTCTTCCAGAAGCATTGGGTGCTGGGCTGAACTGATGCACCACTTCTTCTGCTCTTGGGGATAATCTTGTAGGTAAACATGGTTTTAGCCACCAGATCCAATGTGTCAACAAGATCCTTTCTTTTCTGAGGATTCTCTCCTGACCGCTTCACTTGTAATTGATTTTCACCTCTGTTCCCCAACATCCCTTTGTCTTGCCTCTGAAGTCCACCGTTTGTCAAGCTACTGGAAACGACTTGCAGAGCTGTTCACAGCAAACCATACCTAGCAACTTAAAAGTTTTATAGTCAAATTTGACCATAAAATAAAAAGACTTGAGTTCAGGGCACAAAAGGTTATCCATGATAAGGAGGTGCTAACTAGATGGGACCCAAAGTAATAGGTAAAACCAATGGCAGTAAGGCCAGTTGTGTGTACCAGAATTCTTATTCTCAGAAACTGGGGGAGAAGAGAACAAAGCCTTGTTTTATTAGCAGATTCACCTGCTTTTCAGGGAGGAGAATGACAGTGGTTCTGTAGGTAAGTGAGTGTTAGGGAGTTCTCACTGTCTTATATAAACTTCCAAACCTTGGTGGTCAAACCTGATGTTTTATCAAAGAAGGCCCACCAAAGAGTCTGTGAATTTCAAAATGTTTACATTTAAAAGTTTAATTAGTTCAGATTGTCGAGTATAAGAATAAAGTTTTAACTGTTGTCAGAATCTAAAGAGATTTTACCAACATCTCTCTCTCTCCTCTCTCTTTCTGTCTCTCTCTCTCTCTCTTCCCTGTTATCCATCCATCTACTTACCTGCCTACCTGCCTGCCTGCCTACCTACCTACCTATGGGAAGCCATTGTGGCTGCGCATGCCTGTAGTGCCAACAATTGGTAGCAGAGGAAAGAGTATCAGAAGTTAAAAACTACCCTTAACAGCCATAGGGAGTTCAAGGTCTGCATGAGCTACCTGAGAGCCTGTTCTAAGTAAAAACAAGCCTCTAGTTTATTAGAATATATAATATTAATGTATGACAGCAGGCTCTTGATTGGCTTAAAATACTTTGCAGTACAAGCGCTTCTTATGTGGTTGGCATTGAAGTAGCCCTTTATTTTATTTTTACTAGCGCTACATTATAGCACAATACTGTCTAAAGCAATTAAGTGCAGATAATCAAAGAAATGATTAGACAAGGTAATAATTATAAGGGGAAAGAATTAAAAGCAAAGCTAGTGTTTGTGAGGTTCAGTTGGTTGGGCGGCGGGGGTGGGACATTGTGGGAAACCCAGTTCTATACAACTCATAGACAAATCCCAGTGTTTCTGTTTATTCAGTTTCTGTTTCCCGAGTTGTCTGATGATAATTGAGTTGCTCAATATTGTTCTCGCGAAATGTTTTGAGGCAAATGAAATCTTCCAAGAATTCAATTATACTGAAACAATAGCCACAAGACATGACAAAGTTATTGAAGACGCAGACAAAGGGCAGACAGGGAGAACACTATTTGTAGTTTGTGTTGGTGCTGTAGGTTGGCATCCGGCATTTAAAATAACTTCCAAAGGAGTCAGACCGCAGTTGGTGGTGAAGTTTTGTAATAAGTCATGAAGGTAATCTTTTTATCTTTTAAAGTAATAAACTAGAAATACTTTCGAATGCGGAGGTGAGTTGACTTCTCAGTGATCGTAATGACTGGCTACAACTAATTTCAAAATGAAGATTAGCGACTGGGACATCGTAGAACATTTGGACTGTTTCTGCGATATATTTGAATGTAAAAACTGAAAAGTTTCGTTGCATAGAAAATCTTCCTTGATAACATACCGACCTTCCTAACTAGAAAACTGTGAGCTTGATATGATTAATTATCTTCGTGTTAAGAACGCACTACTTCATGAGTACTGTTGCAATAAAAAGAATGCTTAAGTTCCCCAAAGACTTATAAAGGAAAAATATCTTATTTAGGAAGTGAAAAAAGAAATCTAGAGCAGTAGCTTAGGGAACCCTTAGTTGTGCTCCCTATTTTACTATTACTTCTGTAGCTGCAAGCCACTAATTTAACCTTCCGGAATTGTTTCCTCATTCGGGTAAGGGATGGATCGCTCTCCGCAGCTACATCAATAACAGGGATGCCCTGGTGGATGAAGATGTTTATTTAGGACATTAAACACTGTGGGTGGGAAGGCAGCACTACATTGCCAGTGCAAGCTGTTATCATCGAACCGAATTTCTAAATGTTTATTCCAAAGCATATTTATTCGGGGAGTGTTCCGTGGAGGGGACCAAATAGACTAAGCCCCCCCAAATGCTGCTTTCTTTTCGTGCTCATTAACAGAGCCTATCCATCAGTGGCTGTGTTTCAATATATCTCAGGAGATCCTCAGCAAATTTCTCTGTGGACTGTAATACAGGGTCGGAAGGCTTTCAGAGCGGAGTGGTTTGCTCTTCTCTGTGCCACCGTGTGCTCTTCTTGGCCTCTGAGGAGAGAAGCTTGTGCTTTTCTACCCTCTTCTCATCTGTTTCCTCTGGGGGGAAGTGTTCTTGACCAGATTTCATGGGGTACTTGTCACTAGACCAGCACTCCATCTTTGAGGCAGTCACCAAAAATATTTTTCCCCCTAATTCATGAAAGAGCATGAATTTAGGGACTTTTTCTCATTTAAGCTTCTTTTAAAACAATTGACTAAAACTTCTTCATACAGCCAGCTTTTTTAGTAAGGGTATGGTGAGTTTCTATAGGTTGAGTAAAATTTAATCTGCTAAAGCTGCATCTTTGCCTGTGGAATATACAACCTAGTCTTTCAAGCAGCCATGTCTGGGCCAGCAGGCTTTTAAGGATGAGGACCAGTGGAACAGTTAGCTCTGACTTGGAGCATTTTGTCTTCTGCACTGAGAGGCTTCACTCTTCCAACCTGGGCTGCATTTGAACGTCTGCTGAGGTGTTCGCGCAGTATGTTTCTCTGCTATTTTACCTAAAATGCCCAGACTTTGATCCTTATTTACAGATGGATCTTTTCATTCCCTTTGCAGAGTTTTTAGAAGCTAAATTGTACTTTGGGGAAAAGCCTACCTTCTGAAATCATGGCACCTTCCCAAACTGCCCCCCCCATGTACAACTAGGAAATGATTCAGTAACTGTGTGTAAGGGGGTGATGGGACAGTGAGGTGGGAAATCAGTATCTAAATGTTCTTTTAGGAGACCTTTTCCCTGGGGAAAATGCCTTCTCCATCTCGAAGGCAGAAAGCTTGGAGTATGAGGTGGGAGAGTATGCAAAGCCAGGGCTGTTTAAGTGGAAGGGAATTACGTGAGCTGTGCAGTTTGGTTCTTTGGTGATTTTTTTTCTCCCTTTGGAAGAAGTGAGTCATTTTATTCTTATGTTCTCAGAATAACAGAACGATTTTCTGGTACTTGAATTTTAAAGACCATTATTGTAGTCTATAATCTTACAGTCCTCGGAAACTAGAGGACGCTGCCGGAAGCTAGCCCACTTCTTCGGTTTTCAGAGGGGCAGCCTTAGTCCCAGAGAAGAGGCACTGGTGACATGGTGATGAGCACAGAGCTTTAAAAGTTATAATCAGGCCTGCCGGTCTCTCTGCGGTTTCGCATCGCCTAAGAATCAAGACTAGACCTTCTGATTGGGAGACTCTGCATTGTCGTCAGTAGTGGTCTCAGGTCAGCGGTGCGAACTTTGTGTTAAAAGTAACTTGGAACTCGCTTGAAAAGGGTAATGAAGTTTCCCTGAGAGAGAAATAGTGAGCTCCAAGCAGTCAGAGGAAGCAGTGGTGAAAGCTGGATCTTCGCTATTGCCAACACCTGGCCACACATTTGCCTCTATTTGGACCTTTTCCTTCTTTTCAAAACCAGACCAACAGTGCCAGGGAGATGGATGGCTCAGGCAGCTAAAGGCACTTCCTGCCAAGCCTAAGACCTGAGTTTGATCCCCAGACACCCAAGGTGGAAGGAGAGAACCAGTTCGGGGGGGCTGTATTCTGGCCTCCACATGCCCTCTGGAGCGCACGTGAACACAGTAAATAAATAAGTTAACAGAAATTTGAAGAAAGAACAGTTTAGTCGTTCAGGCCTCCTTTCCTCTCCAGAAATTGTCTGCCTCTTGCATTAACTGTTTTTCTTTATGTTCTAGCCTTGGCTGTTTCTTCTCTTCTCAGTGTCTCAATTCACCTCGCTTCCTTTTTCTTTCAGCCGCTGCCGGTCGCCGTCCCTCTCCAACCCCGTCAACTGCCTATCTTCTCTGACTGAATTGCAGTATCATTTTACCCCATAATTTCCTTCTTTAAACCTAGTGACTTACAAAGTAAGCTCAGCAGCTTTTGGCTGGAAGAGACACTTCATCAGTTCGCAGTAGTTATGGCTGGAAGGGCTGTGCCTGCGCATTGGGGTCGGACCTACAAAACCGAATCCTGGAGTTTATTCTTTAAATGCCTTAGAAAATCGAAGCAACATCACAACTCATTAGAGTGAGAACAGCTTTTATATCAATGGCTCACACGGCTCATATTTTAACATTTACACTTTTTTTTTTAATGGCAGTGAACAGTTTCCATTTCCATCTATGGTGTGCTAAGAAACATGATATGATGTAGGGATCTGATATTAACGAGGCCCAAATTACATGTTAGAGATATAGATATATAGTTTGGCATCACCTAGTGACCAACATTGCAAACCATGGTGAAGGTCAACAGAATTTTATTTGCCCTTTTCCCTTACCAACAGGTATTCCCCGAGACTCTGCTAAGTACCAGGCATAGGAGTTAGCAAAGCGAACAAAACACTCTGCCTCTTTGTAGTTTCCTCCTTGAGGAAGGTACGCTATAGAGATCCAGGTCCATTCAGGGTAGGTGCTGCTGAGCACGGGAGGAGATGAGCGTGTGCCTGTTCTGTGCAGTACCTTTGAATACTGGACCCTCTCCATCTACACGAGTGAAGACTGAGCAGTGGGACAAGTGAGGGAGAACCAGGATACGGCCAATCTAAGTCTGCTTTGTGTCGCGCGTGATCACTAAGTCTAGCAGCAAATAATTGCCTCCACATCTCTGCCTACTCCCGTTGGGTTCTTGAGCCCACACTGCTTTTTTCTGCTTCCACAACTGCCCTCACTGTGTGTGGTGACTTCTTTAAAATTGCAGTCTCGGGGATATAGAATCGCAAGGCTCCGAAGGAACTGATGTATTTCCAATACTTAACTCTTTTATTGTATGTCACCTTAAACTTCTTTAGACTTTTAATATATTCAGCTATTGGATTTTTTTTTTTTTTTTGCTTGTTAGGGATATGCCAAGCTCTTAGCCCACTTCTTGGTATAGTTGCTTAGTAAACAGATATATGTGATTATATTAAGAAGGATAATTTCTAATATAGAGAAGTGTATAAGTTAACTTTACTATACTTTAAAATAAGAGTTATGATACATAAATTATGTCTTTTATCTAGAGTTTAAGAGTCTTAATTAAATCAGTAGCATTAACTGGAATATTCTTGGACAGCTACACTGTTTCTGTCAGAGTGAAGTGAACTCTGAGAAGCATCGGGGTCCACTTACTTTTGTGCTTTGTTTAAACAATGATCTTACCCCACTAGGGAAGAAGTGTCTGATCAAGGGCTTGTCCATCGGGTGCATATTTTGGAACGGCTTGTCTGTTTTCCATCCTGAAAACTCTTTCGCATGGCTGACATGAATTTAAATGAAATTTGACACTCTTTTCAGTCAGTATTTGCAAAAATATCCAATGCCTAGTGCAACAGTACTCAGTGTGGCTTGAGACATGTGAGTAAATATCAGCAGTGTAAGTTCTTCCCAAGAGTAGTTAAGAATAGTCTAGCCTTTGAGTATCAACGTGGTTAGGTAGTAAATGAATCTTATCATGTGTTTTTTGGTTTTGATTCAACTTAAAGTGTTTCATAAGACCATTGGCTTGGAACTCAGTCAGTCCTCACCAGAAGTGCCAGCTCTGAAAGCAAACATACATGCCTGATAGTGACAGTATGTTATACAACCAAGTCAAGTGTAGTCCAAAATAATAGCAGCAGCTGATGCCAGGCACAACTTGCCTGGTTTGGGAAGGAGGTTAGGTGACACTGAGGTACTTGTGGCATGTAAAGGTGCCTGATTGCTAGTTAAAGGAAATCTCAATTCCACTCTTCATCAGTTATTAAAGACTCTGGAATCTGGCTTGTAATCTTTTGAATGTTGATTGATCATTTGAAAGTTTTTTGCATTTTGCCAATGAATATAGTTTTAGTTAAATATTTTCTCAATTTTTTTTGCCTCTATACTAGTCAAATAAAATCCAGCCGTAGATGTCATTTTAGGTACTTATACATTCATCCCAGAAATGGTTTCGCCATTCACTTGTTTATTTAGGTGTGTGTGCCTGTGACTGTAGGTCAGAAAACAACTTGCAGGGGTTTGTTCTCTCCTCCCACCACTTAGATTCCCTGGGATCCAACTGAGGTCATCAGGCGTGGCAGCAAGCTCCTTTACAATCTGAGCCATCTCCCTAGTTCAGATGTGACTAAATGACTAGATGTCTTTGATTATTGATGACTATGAATGTGTATAGATAATGTTATGGAAAAGATAAACATACTTAAAGTTTTTGCTCTTGATTATATCTTTTTTCTTTTCGTTCTTTCTTTTATTTTTTAATGTAAGGTCTTATTATATAACCTTAGCTTGCTTGGCATTCAGTACTTGTGATAAACCACACTTTGGGCTGACATCTGTTCTGGTCCAGTCTTGATGAGTTCTTAAGTTCCAGGGCAGAAACGTGAGGATTAGAATTATTATGCAAAAGGAACAGAGATAGGAGAGAAATAAAAGGCAGAAACAGGGAACAGCATCGGAAGGGAGATTTAGTGAATACCCATCCTCTCGTGTTTATTTTCCACATGCTTACATAGTTCACTCCAAAAGAGGAGTGGAGAGGCAATAGACTTCATTGACATGATATTAGGAATAGACCAAGTATCCTACAGGCAGCTACTCCCTGGAACCTTCTGCTAATCTCCTTGAAGGATCAGGCATAGCAAGGTGGAGTAGATCAACCTCTATACTCAAAATACTAATTAACCACACCCTAGGTCAGGATCTCTTGTTTGTAGGCTCACCTGTTGTCAACAACTTTGAAAGAGCAAAAATAAGCTCACACTCTCTGACCTTCATTCAAGGAGGAACAGGCTCAAGTCTGTGGGGGGGCCCTCACAAGTGATCAATAAGTAGACCAGGCTGCCTTTTAACTCATTGTTCTGCCTGCCTCTGCCTCCTATCTAGGGATTAAAGCATACACCACTTCACCCAGCTACTTGTGTCTACATTGGCCACTTTGCTAGATTCTATAGACTACTTCTAAGACCTTGAACGGTAAACTCGCATAAGTTTATTAGAATATAATTATTAGAAGTGCTTTGTTGTTTACTAAATAGAGCTAAAGTATATATGTGTAAGGTACTGAATTGTTTTTTTAGTTTACCAGTGACAATACAGACATGGAACTTAAGCTCAAATCACTTTCCAATTGGGAAAAGCTGACCTTACTGATTTGAACACTGCAACCCACCAATTTTTCTTTCTAAAGCTCAGATTTAAATATATCAAAGGATAGGAAAATCAAAAGATTCAGAATATCAAAATATTTCTAAGCCTTGGTCACCGTAGTGTCAAAGCTAATAAGCAGAAAAGAAGCTAAAGACAATCCATAATCTAGGTGGATATTCAGGCTGTATTTCCAGATGTGCAGTGAACAAATGCAATAATAAATAAGTGTTTCTGGGTTTTGACAGGAAATCCAAGTGTTGATACTTACATGAAATTTGTTTAGTGTGTGAGAAGAAATAAATATTGCTATTAACTTAATGATAAAACTTAATGTTACTGCTTTTCTTTGCAAATGTTAATGGTAACTTAACCCAGATGTGGGATGTGTTTATGATAGTATAGTCAACCTTTGGATTCTACTGACAAATCAATTATATTTCTAATTATTTTCTTATATGTTAAAAACCAAACAAACACTGATGAATGAATGGGGTGCAAGTGTCTGGAATAGAAGTAGGATTATATGTAGGTAATTTGCTCCCGTAAATAGGACAAGATAAAAGACACCACTGTTTAGATGGAGGTGTAGGCAATAGATGGAATGCTTGGTGTGTCAAGGTGTGTGACAGAAAAGTTGCATAGAAGAGTTCCCCCTCTCTTGCTTCCTTCCAAAGTTTGGAGCAGGACAGGAATTCTAACAGAGTTGCCCTACATTACTGTGATAGTCAGTGTTAGTTGTCAGTGTGATGCAATCTATAATCAACTGAGAAGGGAGTCTCAATGAGGAATTAGTTTAGACTGGCCCTGGGGAATGCCTTTGAGGGAGTTTCTTTGTTTAGTTGAGGTCAGAAGACCTACCCTATGTGTGGGTGGCACTGTTTCATTGGTTGGGCTGTGGACTAATATAGAGAGACCTAGCTAGCCTCCTGTGCTATTTTTTCCTGATTATCAATGCGATGTGATCAGTTCTCAAGTTCCTGCTTCTGTGGCTGCTCTGTTATGATAGACTGTAATTTCTTATTGTAAGCTAGAATATGTCCTGTCTCTCCTAAATTGCTTTCATGAGGATATTTTATCATAAGTTCAGGAAAAGAAACTAGGACATTTAGTATGTTTGCATTAATTCCCTTTATTCTTGTCTTAAGGAAGTCCAGATTTCAGGTTTTTATTTAGTTTATGTTTTTACTTTTGAAACCTTGTTTCTGAAGAGTTGAGTGTACAATAAATTTTATTTCATAATAGCATAGGAAATCTGACACCTCCATTTGATTGAAATTTGATTGACACTTTTATTTAAATTTATTGCCTCAATTAAGTTAAATGTTTTCATTGTTAAAAAGTATATGTATTCATACTAATATTCTTAGGCTTATCTCTTTCCTGTGTTGATATTAAGTGCAGGGTTCGCCTCCAGTTGCTAATGTTATTCTGTTTGATATAAACCCTTTAAAAATTTTATCCAACATTTAAATTGCCTTTCAGTAAAATTGGAAATTCAGAAGCTCTTAATGTGTCTTAAGAAATGTAAAAGGCATGAGTTCTATTATGGTTTAGCAAAGAGTTACACATTTCCATTTCTCTAAATTCTTGGATGTCTTGAATTGTTGAAGAATTAAGAATTTACTTTATAAATCCATGAAGGGAGCCACAGGGAGGATATGGTAAACCTTTCTTAGGATCTGTTGTAGAATTAGTTTAGAATGTTCCCTAAAGGGAGAAGGAGACACAGAAAAGTTTACGGGTGGATTACTAGCATTAGCTGTCGCCATACATACAAGGCTTGTGTTTCTGGTGTGTGTGTGTGTTGGGGGCAGTTACTGATTGACCTTGGCATCATGTAATGGCAGCTGTCATCACAGCTCAATGTTCTGTGATTACTTTGTGGCTCTGACTGATGAAATTCCAAGGAGACCACACTGAATGGGGCGCTGAAAGCCTGTGTGCTCTGCTTACTGAGCTCTGCGGTGCTGAGGCTAAGAACCCTTTCTTGAACTGCGGAGATTAAATGCAGAGAACAGAACATATTGAGGGCTAGGGTTTACTACTCTGACCTTAGAGCTAATTGGCAATCAAATTATTATTGTTTTCTGTTTTTAAGATTGAACATTCCCTGGGAAATACGAGGAGTTTGTATTCCTTAAATATTTTCTAGATTTATGTTAAAATTATGTTTGTTTTGCAAAATGTTTTCTGAAGTATTGTCCTTCTCAAAAGATCATGGTTGCAGTAAATCCTTTTATTTTTCCTTTGCAAGAATTTGGCAGAATATAACCCAGAACAACAAAGGCCGTAAAACGTGATTCTAGTTAAAGAGAAGATGTTTTCCTTTGAAGATAAGTGTGTGTTGATGAAGAAGGCTTCTCCAACTCTGTATCATGAGGGTAAACATGAATTGACCTGTTGCAGTGAATGGTACCTGTGTCTGGGAAGAGCCTCCCTTTAATTCTAGACTAGAGAGTGAGCCCAGTGCCTTCTCCACGCTCCATCCACTGCAATGCTGCTGTGGTCTATGGCACATGGTGAACAAATATCCACTTAGACATGGGCTACAGACTTAGCTGCAGAGCAGACATGAAGGAAAAGCCACTGTCTCTTTCGGACAGACATTAAATGTTGAAAAGCTTATTCCTCAGGGAAAACTCAAGCACTCTGTCATTGCATATAGATTAACTTCTGCTCTTTTAATTCAAGTAAATGAAGTACATGACATTTAAATATTTCATCATGGAAAGCATAGTCAAATGTGGTTTTGCACGAGAAAAACGTGATGGGCGAGCACACTGGAAAATGGATCACTAGTGTAGAAAACTGTTGCTTCTTACATGATAACTCTCTCTGCAGAGCCAGGTGTGGTGGGCAGCTGCTTGTAATGCCACCAGCACTAAGGAGGCTTACTTCAAAGCTAGCCTGGGCTACATAGTGAGACTGGGGTCAGCCTGGGCAGTAGGACAAGATCCTTTCTCACAAACAATCCGACACCTGGACCAAGGCCCAGGCTCACTCTGAAGACCCCCAGGGTAATAATTTTTCCAGTTATATAGACCCGCTGTCATAACACTTTCTTGAGTTTGCCCAACTTTAAGGTATCTCAGTGATGGCAGCGAGTAGGTGAGTATAGGGACAGGTAACCATGTGTTGGTTATTTTTCAGCCTGTGACCCCCCAAATCCTGTACAGCAGAGATGTTGAGGGTGCTTAGTTTTAGATGGCACGTGGTTCACAAAATCAGAATGTGTACATGTGGAACCTGGGAGCTCCCTTACTAGATAACCATGGAGCTACTACTGTCATTAACCCTCCAGTGTGCCATCCTGGGGTCTCATATGATGGCTAATACTCTGGAGTAATCTGCATATTATCAGAGCGAGGACAAAGCGCATCTGCTTTAACTAGCTCACAGGGCGGAGATCCTAGTGTGAGTGTCACAAAAGTAAAAACTTCTGTGCATATCTGTGTCTGACCATCTTCATATTTTTCTTTTCCTGCCTTCCAATCCGAAGTCTATTGTAATTTCTGAAACTCCCTTTTCATTGAGATCTATTGCTTCCATCCAACTGCTGACTGCAGACCCTCAAATCAAAACCAGCTTCTCATTTCATATTATTTTTCTGCCTACCCATGTGCTGAGATAACGCACTGGATATTTTTGTCACTCCGCTGAACAGGAGTTCTGTTTGCATGATTTATCAGGATAATTATTTGCTGAGAAGCAGCAGCCTCAGAAAGACATCTCAATTCGAGGTAATCCACTGACGCCAGCACGGCATCACTGAGTTATTGCTCTGTCTGTGGAGAAGTTTGGGAAGACTAAACTTCTCAGTGTTTGAAAAATACCCCTAAGCTTTGCTGGAGGCTCTCCCTTCATCTTTCTGTTGGATTCAAGGCCACTGCACACAGCTGGATTGCCATGCGTAGATAGTGAGTGTTGTCTAAGTCTTCTAGTGCCCCGGGTACCAGGACCATTAGAGGTAAGTATGATTCCTATGGATCAAGTGGAATTTAATCTGTGTGTTATCTCAGTTTCTTGAAATTTTCCCTCAGCTTCTCTCCGATCTCTGTTGGGTTTTGATGTATTTTCATGCATTTCTAGTGTTATGGTGATAAAAAATGGAAGTTTAACTTTGAAAGAAGTTCAGAGGTCATGATTAGTCCAGGCTCTTTGAGCAAGGCTCTCTTTTGTGAGCCATCAGTTTTATCATTATGGAAATTCTCTTTGTGTTGTGGGATGGGAAGAGGAAGTGGTTCAAATAATAAAGACTCTTAAATCACCATTTCATCTGTTTTTTAAAGGTATGACTATGGTGTGGTAAACTTCTAGAAATGGGTGCTTTGATAAAAGTAATGTTTACTGTCAAGTTAGACAGATCTATAAAGAAACAATGCTTAATTACCAGCGCAATATGATCACCAACAAGATAATTGTAGTAAGGCACGGAAATAGAAACAGTGTACTTTTCATCTTGAGAAGTCAAGACAGTTACTCTTGAGTGTATGAATATTTATAATTATTTGGGTGGTGTTGATGTCTTCTTCTGGCTACAGAGAACTAGCTAATCTATAAATAGAACAGAGTCTGGAAACTGAACTCTGCGTGGCCAGACATGCAGAGTGTGAACACTCTGGAGTTCCCTATCTGGGAGCCCAGATGCTCCCCTCTGTCCTGACCTTCAGGTCCCGTGTCCATACCTCTCTGCAACTCCTGATTTTGTTGCCCTCTAAGGGAAGTGACAGCATCCAAGATTGTGTTAGACAACTTGTACGCAGCCGTTAATAATCGGAGGTTCATGATCTCTTACATTGCTTTTTTCCCCTGCTGCTTAATACTGTGAGATCATGAGATTATTAAAATGTGAACCCTGATCCCTAGCTGATTAAATAGTTCCTAAGTTATGCCTACAAAACGGGTATGCTGGAGGCTTGGGTTTAACAGTGTGGTAGCAGCTGACTTTCTTCATTAAGTAATTGCCAAGACAGCACAAAGAGAAAAAAAAAACCACCAATGGAAAGCATCTTTGGTTCTTTGGTTAGGATGGTCTATGCACTCCACCTCATCTTCCCACACTTCCAGTTCCAGCATCTTTTAAAATTATAACTAGATATTCTCTCTTGCTTATGTTAAGCCTTCTTGTTATCTAAGCTTCAGTCTGCCACAAAGGCCTTCATTCCTTTGAAACATTGGAACATATAGTTCTGCTTCTTCGAAGCTTGACCTTGCCCTCCAGCAGAACTAGAGGAGTGGTATTGGAGTCAAGAGTCACAGCTTACCATTTCAATGCCTGTTCTGGTTATCTGAGTGTCACAGTATGGATAAAAGTCATTCCCGACACCTCCTGTATCTCTTAAGAGTTTAGAGAGTGATTGGAAGTAGAGATAAAAATTTATTTAGTAGTGGAAACAGTGGTGTTTAAGATTGACCATGTAAGATTGCAGTGAAAATGCGGCAAAAAAGAGACTCATGGGAAGCTTTTATTGAGTAATTGGCCCAAGGATGCATTCATTTAAAAAAAAAAAGCCCTGAAGAAGGTTGATATGGAATTCCCCTATGTATGCTGTGAATACCATTGGAGAATAAAGAAACTGTCTTGGCCTGTTGATAGGGCAGAATAGAACTAGGTGGGGAAAACTATACTGAATGCTGGGAGAAAGGAGGCGGAGTCAGAGAGAAGCCATGAGACAGACACGCCGCAACTTTGCAAGTAAGCCACTGCCATGGGGCGATACACAGATTACTAGAAATGGGTTAAATTAAGATATAAGAGTTAATCAGAAATACGCTTATGCTATTGGTCAAACAGAATTGCAAATAATATAGTTTCTGAGTGATTATTTTGGGGCTGAGCAGCCGGGAACAAACAAACAGCCCCTTACAAGAGAGGGTCACCAAACTATTGGCAGCAGACATAACATAACGAAACAAAACAACACCAACATGTGTCTGAAGTTCTTCATGGAGAATGCTCACCTTTACCCTCACCTTCTTTTCCTTCTCTTATCCTTCCTGCCCTCTTTACTTCCTTTCCTACCTTTCTTCTCTTTCTCCATCTCTTCCTACTTCTCTGCATTCCTCCCTCTGTTCTCTCTTCAAGGTCTTACTTTGTCGCTGTGGTTGGCCTGTTACTTGCAGTGTTGCCCAGTTTGGCTTCAAACTCATAGTAACCCTCCTACCTCGGTCTCTCAAGCACTCAGGTTTCTGGCATATGTTTGGCTTGAGAATTCATGTAGTCAGAGGACTGGCTCAGAATGGTAGAGTAGGTTGAGAAATGAAATGCCTACTGAATCATTAGCTCAGAGCGTATCGGTGACTTGGAACTGTTTTCGTTTGGAGAAGAAGTCTGAGAGTGCGGGCACAGTGGACTGAGTTTACAAAGCACCTGCAGAGCTGCACTAAACTGAGGTGGAGGAATGGTGAAAACCCAGCCGGGCCCAAGTGGCAAGCAAGGGTCACCCTTGCCCTTGTTGTTCAGATAGGGGAGGTTGTAAGCAGTCTAGAAGGGCAAACCAAAGAGGTGGGAGAAAAGTGGCATTTCTGAGTTAGAGAGGCCCCACCCCAACCCCAGTAGAAGCGAATGAGATCCTGTACTATAGAGGAAAAGGCTTAGCGTCAGGATAAATATTTTCTAGTCTTACACATTTCCCTGGGTAGCTTAGCTAAATCCATTATGTACAGACTGATTTTTTTCCACATTTAATTTTTTATTATTGCATTATAAATAGTACCATTCAAAATTTCAACCTCCTCTGCTCCTCCCATTTCCCTCCTGCTTCCCCGCTCCCCCTCCCCTTTTCCCCTCCAGTCCTAAGAGAGGGCAGGTTACCCTGCCCTGTGGGAAGCCCAAGGCCCTCTTGTCTCCATCCAGGCCTAGGAAGGTGTGAATCCCAACTGACTAGGATCCCAAAAAGCCAGTACATGCAGTAGAAACAAATCCCAGTGCCATTATCATTGACTTCTCAGTCAGTCCCCATTGTCAGTCATAGTCAGAGAGTCTGTTTCGATCACATGCTCGTTCAGTCCCAGTCCAGCTGGCCTTGGTGAGCTCCCACTAGATCAGGCACACCATCTCAATGGGTGGACGAATCCCTTGCGGTTCTGACTTCTGTGTTCATCTTCTCCCTCCTTC